>OVBE01003190.1:0-27738 GCA_900406425.1 Iberis pinnata
AATAATGAATATAATTTAAGTAATTATTTTATTTTTATAATTAGTTTAAACATATTTTTAGTCAATTAAGAGCTTTATAATTCAAACATATATATATATATTTCACTAATGTAATTACAAGATTTGTACAAAATAAATACGTAAGAAAATCTTGAATCTTGTAACTTTATGAAAAAATTTATATTTCGACTTTATGCCAAAAAAAATTGAACTTTTAAATTTAGAAAACAAAACCCTGAACTGTTAAAAAGCCATATATTTTTGAATTTAGCCATTTAAAACACGTATTTTATGTTGACTAAGACATTTTAACCCCAAAAAAGTCAACGTTTAACTTCCGTTAATTTGAGTTGACGGTTGACTAATACCATGTCTAATTTGGATAAGTCAACGAAAATATATGTTTAAATAAGAACTCGACATATAATTGATGTTTTAAATGGATCACTTAAGAGTTCACGGTTTAAAGTTCCGCGATTGGAAAGTTCAGGGTTTTTTCAACTTTTTTCCCTTTTGAATGCTAAAAATGGTAATGTTCGGATGCAAAATTTAGATCCAAAAACGAGAAAATGAATTTTTTGCCAAAAATGTGGAAAAAAAATTTCCAACAAAAACGTAGAAAAGCGATTCTATGCAAACAAGATGAAAACACGATTTTCCGCAAATAATACGAAAACACGATTTTCCGCGAATAACACGAAAAGACGATTTTCCGTCGAGAACGCATAAACACGATTTTTCGCGAAAAACATGATAATCCGATTTTACAACGAAAACGCGGAAACACAATTTTTCGCCAAAAACGCGAAAACACGATTTTTGGTCAAAAACGTAGAAACACAATTTCTCCAAAAAACGCACACGCGATTTTTCGCCAAAAACGCAAAAACACAATTTTTTACGGAAAACACAGAAACACAATTTTTCCGCCGAGAATGCGATTTTTGGCTGTAAACGCATAAAAACGATTTCTCGCCAAAAACGAAGAAAAACAATTTTTCGCAAAAAATGTGAAAACGTGATTTTTTCGCCAAAAACGCGGAAACGTGATTTTTGGCCGAAAACGCGGAAACGTAAATTTTCACTGAAAATGCAACTTTCTACCAAAAACATGAAAAAGCAATTTTCAAATGAAAACGCATAAACATGATTTTTTGCCGAAAACACGGTAACGCGTTTTTTTGCGAAAAGCGAGGAAACACGATTTTTCGCTGAACATGCGAAAACGCGATTATTCGCCGAAAACGCAGAAACGCGATTTTCGCCGAAATCGTGGAAAGACGATTTTTTGCCGAAATTGCAGAAACACGTTTTTTCGCCAAAAAAACGGAAACGCGATATTCTGTAAAAAACGCAGAAACGCGATTTTCCTTCGAAAACGCAAAAACTCGAGTTAAATTATATAATTTCTCCATCATATTGTTACAATAAATGACCACCAAGAACTTGAAATAAATGAATTTAAAGACTAATAGGAGGAAAAAAAATAAAAAATCAAAAGAAAAATATTTGAGGTCAGAAGTTCATATAAAATTATAGGTCATAGTTAATACAAAACATATACCAAATAGTATCTCATCACATCTCTGGTTTCTAACTCCAAAAAAAAAAACAAAAAAATCATTAAAAAGTTGATACATAAAAGGTGAAAGAGAAGAAGAAAAATGTTTCATTTTTTGAGAAATGCAATGAGTTTTCTTTTTATTTATATAGATTGAGTAAGAGTATTCGATAAATTTTACTGTTTTCAATTATATTATAAAAATCTTATCGAAAATATTTTTGTTAAGTAAGTTTAGTTTAGAAAATATCAATATTCACAATATTCATAGTTAGTTACATAATATTACGATCTTCACAAAATGTGAAAACAAATTTTATTTTTAAATTTTAAAAGAATAAGAAATACAATATCATAAGTATTTTGTGCTTTAAAACTTAAGTGTAAATAAATGATTTTATGCACTTCATTTATTTTACAACTATAATATTTCTCAAATTTTAATAGTTTGATAAATCTTAAAAATATAAAAAAGCTTTATCAAAAATAACTAAAACTTATATTTAAATAAAAATTTTAAAAATAACAAAATATATTTTTAAGTTCAAATGTTGGAAAACTTACTCCACAATTATCGAGGATTTAATTTTAAAAAATCAAATTCTAAAAAAGAAAATATTTCATAAAAAAGTAAAAACGTTTTTAAATACATAAAATTAATTTTCAACATTCAAATATTCAAATATTGAAAAACTTGCTCAACATTTTTTGAGGATTTAGTTTTGGAAAAAATAAGTTATATCAAATTTAAAACACACACATATATATATATATATATATATAAATATATATCTATATTTGGTGGGGAATTTAAAATTTATATTTATTATAATATACTAATTATTATTGAAAATGTTTATAATATGTGCATATAATAAAATATTATATGTATATCAAATATATACATGTACTATATTTTGCTTCTAATTTATTTATGGATTTCTTAATTAAGTATACTCAAAATGTGATATTCCAATATCATATAATTGGAATATGGTATATTCCAAAACTTATGAAGATATCATTAAATGAAATATGTTATATTCCAAATGTCTTAAGAGATTAATGCTAAATAAATTTTGGAACAAAAAAAATTTAAAAATGTATGTGGGATTCAAACCCATGTCTTGGAATCTCGAGGTGACAATTAGTTCATTCCGTTGCCAATAGTGCTAAATGTATATTGATTGACTCTCTACAAAGTTATAAGAATTTAAAGTAAAAATTAATTTCGGGTCAAACCCATCTATTTTTGGGTCCGCGCGTTTTTAAAATTTGTTTGACAAAAATACCCATGTGAAAAAGTTTGTTTGTTCATCAAAAATCTTTAAACCAGTGGCATTCTTTGTAAATATAAGCTTTATTTTGATTTCTTGATGAAACATGCTTCTCTTTTAATAGTATAGATTATTTGATAGTAAATATTCTTATAAATATTTAAAAGTATACCAAAATTCATAAGTTTTTTGTATTTTATAAGTTTTCTTTATTATTCTATTATCTTTCAATTAATTTATTCTCTTAATGTTTAAACATTTTTGGTATTTTGTGTACATATTGCTAATCCATTTGACGGTATCGTTAATACAATTTAAATAAAACATCATGATTTTGTATACACACGCATCATGGACATTACGCTAATAATTAACATCATATACACATGCATAGTGGACATGACATAGTGTAGAAAATGTTGTACACAAACTAAATTATCATTGTGAAAATGACGCTGACAATTAGCATCGTGTACACACGCATCATGGACATGATGATGATAAACATTATGTACACAACGTTGTACGCAAACTGCATTATCATTGTGGACATGGCACTGATAATTATCACCGTGTACACATGCGTCGCGATGCTAATTAGCATCATGTACACATGCATCTTAGACATGACATAGTGTAGACGACGCTGTACGCAAACTATATTATCATTATGAACATGATGTTGATAATTAGCATTGTGTACACACGCATCGTTCACATAACGCTGATAATTAGCATCATGTACACACATATCTTGGACATGACGTTATACACATAATGCATGATACACGACGTTGTACACATACTGCATAATCATTGGGTACACTGGATAATTATCATCATGTATACACGCATGACGCATCGTGTACACAGACGTTATAAAATTTTTGTTTTGTATTGTGTCCAAATAAGAAGAAAAAATGTCTATTTATAGTACAAAATTATAAATTTTGGTCTAATTATTATTTCTAAAAAAATATATGTTCTATCAAGTAAATAATTTTAAAGATTGAGGATAAAATCACTAATTTTTCTCTCATATGGTGGACCTTTACACATCTTCTGGCATAACCAATACACATTCTCCTCTCTTACTTTTAAGGTAAGATAGTAACTAATAAAAAATAAAATGCATGAGTAGTAACAAATCTATATAGTGCAAATACACTAGAAAAAGTTTTCTATTTATAATTGGTAAAGTTTATTATTTGAGTTATCTAATTCTCCAACCACACTTTTGTCCGTTAAAAACTCCTTAGACCATTATTTACTTCGTTCATATTTGTTTTTAAATATATTTGTTTTTAAATATAGAATATACCATATAAATATTATTTACTAAATAAAGAATAGACATTTTTAGCACATAAAAAAAACAATAAATACTACGTGTTGGTGTCATTCCTATTTCAAAAATTTATCTAAATCCAAAAATGAATCACTTTATCATTTTTGTTTTAGTTACAACTATGTGTTTTGAAATAAATGAAGGTTGCAAACTAAATCAAGTAGTATTTCATAATGAAATCGCTCCAGGTACTAATCTTAGCATTTCATGTCAAGCAGACCGCCAATTAAAAGAAGTTCCTACCAAACCTCAGATACTACCATACAAAGCTCATTTTATTAAGCTCCTTTTCAAACCAACTTACAAACCGAATGTGTTAGTAACTTGTGTTCTCAGTTACGGGACTCGTCCGACGTACTTTTATAATCTTCCTGCATATATTTCCCGCAATAGTAATCAATGTGGTCAATTACGTTCATTTATTGCTAGAAAAGATGCCATTTATTCTAAAAACAAGAGTGGAGATGTTCCGATAAAGTTGTCTAATTGGAATCAAAAGTAAATTTTCTTGTTTTTTCCATAAAGTTTATTGTAAGCACATTTTTTTTTTGCAACTTAATAATTAACTCATAATGAAGTAATCACTCTACTTTGGTGATGGAAGATTTTTTAAAAGTACTAATAAAATATGAGACTGACTTTTCCTGTTTTCCACAAGTTGTTTTTTACAATTATGGCAAGCTCTTTCTCCATCTCGACAAACTTATTGGCATAACATATCCTCAAGATAAAAAATCACTAATCAATACCATATGTTGTTGCAGAGCACATTGATAATTGCTTCGTCACTGACCACAACGCAAGACATATTGTCAAAAAAAAATTCTAGGAATGTTCATATTGGATTTTTGTTCCCTCGAGAGAGTTCTCATATGCTAATAGTGGAAATTATCTATGCAATGAATATTAAGTAGTTTTTGATGAAGATTGTTGACAGAACCTCGAAATTGTCAATCAATTTTTTCTCAAGATGGAGGAACCATGTTAAAGTGGCTTCGCTATAATTGGCAAAAGCTAACATCCATTTCCTCCATTGTGAATTAAATCTTATTATAATTACTACAATAAAACAAGAAATTTGCGATGGAAATTTGCAACATATTTAATTAGTCACATAGTTGTGACGGAGTTGCGATGAATTTGCTATAATTTGACAATTCTCAATCCGATGCAAAATTTGCGACGAAAATTCATTTGCAATACTTGATTTGCGACGGAACCGATTTTATCGAAAATCCATCATAATTCCCAATTTGAGATGAAATCTTCATTCACAAATCGATAGCTTTCACTACAAGAAATCATACAAAAACAATGAAACAAAGAAGTCATGGATTAAAGACGTTATACTTATACTGCATAATTATTATGCACACCGGATAATTATCATCATATATACACGCATGTACAAAAACATTATAAAATTTTTGTTTTTGTATTGTGTCAAAATAAAAAGAAACAAATGTTAATTTATAGAGAACATAAAATTATAAATTTTGGTATGATTTTTATTTTTTTTAAAAAAATATATGCTATCAACTAATAAATTTTAAATATTGGGGATACAATCATTAAATTTTTTCTCATACGTTGGACCTTTATTTTCCTCTCTTGCTTTTAACAGTAAGATAGTAATTGACAATAAATAAAATGCGTGAGTAGTAACAAATCTTTAGAATGCAAATACGCTAGGAAAAAAGTCCACTTTAGTACAATTGTTTCTAAGAAGGAACACACTCTTTCATAGTTGTTTAAATCACCAAGTTAGAGACTTAATCATACTCTTTTTCATCAGGTGTGATGGGTCTTTTGAGTGGAATCACAGACTTTTTCTCTACATCTCTTGATAATGCCTTCCTCATATCTGATTATTATCAAACCACTTTTAGTTAAATATAAAGGCCATAGGCCATAACCATAGATAACATAAAGGCAAATCAAATCAAAATCTCACCTAATTTGTCTTTTTCACCTGAATAATAGCGTAGAACCCGCCTATAGATTATGTAGTCAAGCTGTGAAAACAGTAAAGAAACTTTTGTTAGTTATGATGAAGAAGCTTTCCAAGGCACTTTGAATGTTGTAAGGTTTGCGAGAGTTATAAGTCGTTTATCAATTCATAATCTTAATTGTTTTACCTTTTCATACATCTTGATGGCTGGTGTTTTAGAAGCTCCCACGAAAAGATCCACAAAGTAAATCTTATCACTGTGATCAACAACCAGAAGTATAATGGTCACTAAGACCACAAGAGAAATTACCAGAGAGATATATCAAATAACAGAACGCAACTCTCGAGTGTTTATTTCCTGTAAAACTATTCTAGAATCAAGATGTTGTCATATACTAAGAGAATAGTGAAACTAGGTGTTTTTGATAGTTCTTACATCTTATCACTGATATCTTCCAAAAGTTTCATCAATTTCTTTGCGAGTTGCTGTCTTCGATATTCTGGAGAGATGGTGACAGCTGTAACATGAATTCACCTTGCCCTTCAACTTTACCCATGACTGAAACCATATAGCTTAGAGGAAATTAGAGCCAGTCATTACCACAATAACATTACACTGCAAAGATAGAAATCAGAACTGCATAATGTCTTTGACATTGAAAAAGGAACAAAAGAACAGATGAAGCCTCCAATACTTCATATTTCAAACCAACAATATGTGACTTAAGTATACTGCAAAATATTAGAAAAGGGAAGAGTTGAATCTTGATACAACTCATAACTCATTCTCTAAGGACATTTAAAAAGTATACCAAAATTCATAAGTTTTGGTATTCTATAAGTTTTCTTTATTTTCTATTATTCTTCAATGAAATCATTCTCTTAATGTTTAAACATTTTTTGGTATTTTGTGTACACACTGCTAATCCATTTGACGGTATCGATAATACAATTTGAATACATCATGATTTCGTGTACACACACATCATGGACATGACGCTGATAATTAGCATAACATACACATTCATAGTGGACATGACATAGTGTAGACGATGTTGTACACAAATTACATTATCATTGTAGACATGACGCTGATAATTAGCATCGCGTACACATGATGCTGATAAACATTGTGTATACTGGATAATTATCATCATGCATACACACATCGTGTACATAGACGTTATAAAATTTGTGTTTAGTGTTGTGTCCAAATAAGAAGAAAAAAATGTTTATTTATAATATAAAAAATTATAAAGTTTGGTCTAATTTTTATTTTTTAAAAAATATATGTTCTATCAACTAAATAATTTTAAAGATTGAGAATAAAATCACTACTTTTTCTCTCATGTGGTGGATCCTTACACATCTACGAGCATAAACCAATACACATTATACTCTCGTGCTTTTAAAAGTAAGATAGTAACTGATAATAAATAACGTGCATGAGTACATGGGCGAATCTACTCCATGACTAGGGGATGCATGTGCACCCATAATTTTTAAAAATTTAGTGCAATTTGTAGTTAATTTACCTTATTTCTGTGTTATAATTTAACATTTTAAAAGGGTTTTAGTGTTGTGCTCCATTAGAAATCTCCTCTGCATTCGCCACTGCATGAGTAGTAAGAAATCTTTATAATGGAAAAAGTCATAAATTGGTAAAATTAATTATTTGGCTTATCTCATTTCCCAACCACACTTTCTTCCGTTAAAAACTCTTTGGACCATTATTTACTTCGTTCATCTTTGTTTATAAATTTAGAATATACCATATAAATATTATTTACTAAATAAAGAATAGACATTTTTAGCACATAAAAAGACAATAAATACTACGTGTTGGTGTCTTTCCTATTTTAAAAATTTATCTAAATGCAAGAATGAATCACTTTATCATTTTTTTGTTAGTTACGACTATATGTTTTGAAATAAATGAAGGTTGCAAACTAAATCATGTAGTATTTCATAATGAAATCGCTCCAGGTAGTAATCTTAGCATTTCATGTCGACCAACCCGCCAACTAAAAGAAGTTCCTACCAAACCTCAGATACTACCATACAAAGCTCCTTTTATTAAGCTCATTTTCAAATCAAGTTACAAACCGCCTGTATCATTATTTTGTGTTCTCAGTTACGGGACTCCTCCAACGTACTTTTATAATCTTCCTGCATATCGTTCCGGCAATAGTATTCAATGTGGTCAATTACGTTCATTTGTTGCTAGAAAAGATGGCATTTATTTTACAAACAAGAGTGGAGGTGTTCCGGAAAAGTTGTTTAACTGGCATCAAAAAAAGTAAATTTTCTTTTTTTTTCCATAAATTTATTGTAAGCACATTTTTCTGTTTTGCAACTTAATAATTAACTCATAATGAAGTAATCACTCTACTTTGGCGATGGAAGATATTTTAAAAGTATTAGTAAAGTATGATATTGATTCTTCGTGTCTTCCACAAGTTGTTTTTTATACCATTATGGCAAGCTCTTCCTCTATCTCGACAAACTTATTGACATAGTGAAACATACCCTCAAGAATATAAGATTGGTTAATTAAGGGGGGGGGGTGTATTCAAACAAACATTTTATATGATTTGAAGTGATTTGAGTTTTAGTGAGTTTTTAGGTGACTTTAGGTGAATTAGGAAATCCATGTCATTAGTTTTAAAATTCTCTACAATCCCACCTAAAAGCATGTGATTTGAGATTTTGTATTTTTAACTAAGAAAATCCACTGAAATACCATCAAATCACCAGAAATCCACTACTTAAAATATTTCCAATAACAATGGATTTCATGAGACTTTTTAAAATCACTAATTTAATAACAATGGATTTCGTGAGATATTTTAAAATTCTTGTTTGAATAACAGTGGATTTATCAGTTTAACACAAATCCTTCCAAATTCTACATTCAATACACCCCCCCTAAATGTTCTTTTTAAATCTCTAATCAATACCATAAGGTGTTGCACAGCACATTGATAATTGATTCGTCACTGACCATGACACAAGACAGATTGTCCAAAAAAATTTCTAGGAATGTTCTTATTGGATTTTTGTTCATTTGAGAGAGTTTCCATAGGCTAATAGTAGAAATTATCTCAGCAATAAACATTAAGTAGTGCTTGATGAAGATTGTTGATAGTTTCTAGAAATTGTCAATCAATTTTTCTTCTAGATGGAGGAACCATGTTAGAGTGGTTTCGCTTATATATTAAAAAAGGCAAAAGCTAACATTCATTTTCTCCAATGTGAGATTAAATCTTATCATAATTATTAGAATAAAACAAGCAATTTGCGACAGATTTAATTACTCGCATATTTGTGACATATTTGCGACGAATTTGCTATGTATTGACAATTTTCAATCCGATGCAAAATTAGCAACGAAAATTCATTTTTGATACTTGATTTACGACGTAATCGATTTAGTCGCAAATCCATAGCAATTCCCGATTTGAAATGAAATCTTCATTCGCAAATCGATACTTTTCACTACAACAAATCATACAAAAACAATGGCCACTACCATAACTATTATGTCGGTTCAGGGGCATAAACGACTGATTAGCAACAAAAGCTACCGATTAGTCATATTCTTACGACAGACTTAAACATAATTTTACCGCCGAAATTATGACAAATTGTTGAGGGTTTATTTTCGTGTAAATTTAGACGCATATCCATCAGCATCCCTCTATTTATATGTTTGTCGGTTTAATGTTGCGACATATTTAATTAGTCGCATATTTATGACGGATTTGCAACGAATTTGATATGGATTGACAACTGTCAATCCAATGCCAAAATTTGCAACGAAAGTTCATTTGCGATACTTGATTTAAGATGGAATCGACTTTTTCGCAAATCCATCAAAATTCCCGATTTGAGATGAAATCTTCATTCACAAATCGATAGTTTTCACTACAACAAATCATACAAAAAAACAATGGACACTACTATAACTATTACGTCGGTTCAGGGGCATAAACGACTGATTAGCAACGACTCCAATACAAACAAAGATTACGAAGAGCAAGAAAAACGAGATTACTGTTTTAGTGAGATTGTCTAGGTTCACAGAGGTGTATGAGGTGTATCGGAGAAGGTTAATGTAGATGAATCTACGAACAGTCATGATCTTTCTATGCAAATCTCTTTGAGCTTAAGTCGAATTTCTAGAAGAATAGAAACACAACGAAGAAACTTATAATGGGCCATGAAAAATATCTAATAACGCCCATTTTAGCCTGAAACCATGACTACGTTCATATATATACCAATCACTTCCGTCTTCGCGGCAAATATTGGATAGAATCGATTACACGGTGGCGATTGAAGAAGTTCCTCTAGTGGATCTTCTCAGTTCTCAAGCAAGAAATTATACAGAAACGGCAGAGTTTGACAGAGGAAGCTGGTGGAGAGAAGTTATTCAACTAGTCTGATATCAAGCAGAAGAAAATTTAGAAGCTTCGAGAGGAAGAATGACGTGAGCAAGAGCTTAAGGCCCAACGGAGAGCCATTGTAGCATCTGGTGCCGGTGAGAAATCATCTGGCGATTCATCTACTATTGGTTCTTGTTGAATCTAGGATTAAGATCTCCTTGGTTTGGGTTCGTATTCAAAAGGTGGAGAATTACACAATAACGAGATCGTCGACAGGTCCGACGAGCTCAATATATCTATAAGCGAGTCTAAAGTTTCTCTCTCTAACTTTTCTCTCCAAATTGCTGACCTCTCTAACGGCTCCCATCTCTTTTATACTAGGTTTTCCCCATCATTAAATTTTGTAGGGCAGTTGGCACAGTGCCACACTAAGTCGACGATCTGGTTTGTAGGTCACTGTTCTTTGCAGCGTAGCTGGTAGGGTCACTATCGCAACAACGGCATTTATTGACCTTGTCGTCATCCTTGGGTCTTAGATGAATGGGCCTTCTTAATGGGCTTAAAACCTATCGGGCCTGTCATGGGCGTAGTGAAACACTCCGATCCGGTTTTTCTTAATCTGAGATGAAAATTTCAAACCCGATCAGCCTTAACTGAACCTTCTAGAGGTTTATTTTTATCTTACCCAATTACACTCGTTTCTTTTCATACACCCGTACTAACAACAGCACATACTAATCCTTCCTTATACATCATACATTCTCATCCATGAATTGGCATATGTAGATAAACTAGAATTAACTTAACGCGTACCTTAGAATAAAAGAAAGTTTGACTTACTATGGTGTCAACCTTTTGCTCAAGCTCCATTCTTTAATCACTTCGATCGACTATCTTCACCACCTCTCTTTGTTATTTAGTCACACAACCAACCATCCCACGTGACCAATAACAAAGAGAGATGGGTCGGATTATTGGTCCTCCAGCCATACCAGTCCCGGACTTACACCTCGTGCGATCTGACTAGTTACAATTCCAAAAAATCAATTCACCGCACCATTCATAACAACATGACTCTACATGTTTTATATGCTCCGACTCTGATTTCTTGTGCCCATAAGCTGCACCAATGAGTCTAGAGTGTTTCTGTAAAATATCAACATCATCTGATCTCTCTAGACCTTCCAAACGTTGTTTTCTACAAAATCGATCAAATCTGAAACTGCAGTAAACCATGTTTAAATAGTTCATAAACCTCGGAATATCTCCAATTATAACCGTTAAATTCTTAATCCCTCCGTTGAATATAAACTATGTAGTTTCTTGAATATCACCACAAAATTTTATCATGATCAGATATGTTCTGACTGTCCAAACGTTATCACGTTACGTCAAAGTAGCCAACTCTAAACAGTTTAAGGAAAACAGATTTATAAGACTTAACTGTTTCTGTTTCTTGGGACAGAAGAAACAAACGCCATGGCCACATTAGAGCTCCGATGACTTTACTGTTTGCGTCTATGGCTTCCTCGACATGTAGTAAATAATTACCAATCAACGTTTTGGCATGTTATTCTCTGGCTTCGTGCCAAATACTTCCACAAAACCTCAACTCATAACTGTTAACTATGAATCTTCTCCTTCCTCTTTCTTCTCACTATCTTCTCTAATTCAATTCAACAATGGTGAATTTGTTAAGACCAGAGCTTAAACCACCATTTCCATTCTCTAATGATGTGGCTCATGGTAATGTGTTGAACATCGACTTAATCTTTACAATCTTCCTTCATCACACACTCTCTACACTATCATTTTCATTGTTCTCATCTTTCCCTTTCATCATCAACATATCCATGTAACTATAAAATCCTCCATTAAAACATAATCGTTCATTTCATTACGTATATCTCTTCTTCTTCTCCTTTAATCACCAATTTCTCTTATCACTAAAACTCTCCTCCTTTCTTCTTCATAACTTCCCTCACCCTCACCTTTCTTTCTTTTCTTTTTGTTGATACAAAACCATTACACTTCAATTAATAAGTGTTTCTTTTAAACCATTATCATTAAACTCAATAATTCCCGTAGCTTAGTGGTAGTGAGTCGAGTGATGTTGATGTTGATTAAGATTTGTGTTCAATAAGAAGCTATTGATTGAAATAGAAACAAGAACTTGATGCTATGGAGAATCTGTATGGGTACTTTTGATTTCTGATATGGTGACAAATGCAGAATCTGTTTCTTTAGCAACTCTTTATGGACCTTGAATCTGCCATTGAAGTGTCTTTTAGCTTCATTTGACTGTCTCAATCTGCTTGTGATTCGTAAGTCTAAATTTTCATTTAAGTTAAATCGAATCTTGGAATCTTATAGCATCTTTCTTATTTCTTGATATGTATATAACTTAGTTAAGAAGAGGTCAAGACCAAAAGAAAGAAAGAAAGTTAAAAGTTTAGAGTTGTTGATTAAGTCTTGCTCCTGCTGACATTGAATCTGCTACTCCACCAGGAGTTGTCTTCATCTCTAGACTGCTTCTAAGTTCTGCTCCAACTACTTCTGCTGCATCTTCACTTGTCACTGCCTTGTCTCCTAGAAGCTTCACTGCAGCATCCTGCGGAGTTCACATGCACCAAACTTAAGCCTACTTAGAATCTTACTCGCTATACTTAAAACTTATGCTACAAGTAAAGTAAGTTATAAATCGGATGGACGTTTAAACCGAACCGAATAAACCAACCGGTTCGTTTATTCGAATATTTCAGTTTAATTTGATATTTTTTTAATTTTAGTTCGGTTTTCGGTTCGGCAACAATTAACTGAACCGATGAACCGACCGAATATGCTAAAATTATTCGAACAAACCGAAAAACCGAGAAGTTATCGGAAAGTAAGATTTTCGATCTGAAAAACCAAACGACTTTCGAGAAACCGGAACAACCGAACGATTTTCACCCAAAAACCGACCCAAAAACCGAACGATTTTCGAACAGAAAAACCAAAGTTCATAAATAAAAAACCGAACCGAACAAACCGAATGCCAAACAAACTGAAAAAAAAAAACCGAACAGAACAAACCAAACTTCATAAATGAAAAACAAAACGGAACAAACTGAATGCTAAACCGAATTTTTGCTCGGTTCAAAAAATAATACCGAACAAACTGAATGTCCACCCATAATGCCGAATATAAAAATGTTATAGAATTGTCATTACCGTGAGAATGTCTGCTATTGTCACTTTACTTTCCTCCAACACCGTCTGTTCATTAGTGGCAACAGCCGCCTGAGCCGCAGCTGCAAGACCACCAGGACGAGTCTTAGACTCACCGGTGGCTCTAGTTTCAGCCGCTTGAATCGCAGCTGCGTCTTTACGGTCTACCGGTTTCTCTCCAAGTGACAAAGCCGTAGCCTCCAAAGCTTCTCCAATCGTAACCGTATCTACAGATCCCATCGTGACAACCGTTGGATTATGTTGAGAAAAACTAACGCCTTGATCTCTTGCCACGTCATCACCGGAGGTGCTGAAAACGTCGACGTATTGTTCATGATGTGGTAGTGAATCTTTTTGATCTTTTGGCCTTTGTTGTTGTGCCATTGCTAGTTTCTTCAATGCTTCGTCGTCTTCGTAATCTCTGTTTTTATTTGAGCTTTGGATCTTGAAAGTTGAAATTAAGATCCTATTAGTTAGATTGACACGTGGACATTAACTTTACACTTGTCATAACGCATGTTGTTGATGATATAAAATATAACAACAAAAATTATATTATCCACCAAAATAAAAGTTTAGGGCGTTTTTTAAGTTTAATGGGTTCTTCGAATCTTTCATGATCAATTGTGTAAAACCCATTATCGATCTGCATCTTTCAAGCCTTTAGGTGAATAAAGCTTTCGTCTTTTTGTCTTAATCTCTATTTGTCTCTTTGCACTCCAACTGTTCGACGAAATGTCTGACTGAAGCTAAGAGACAGTTTTCATCAATTTCACATCCTTATGGAGAAGCCTCATACATGAGTTTGACTCTTACAGCAAAAAAGATGTTGTCTTTGAGGAAAACAAAGCTTCCTACTGTTTCATTTCACCAGTTTGGAAGAGCTCTATTAGACTCCGTTGAAGTTACATGTACTCCATCACAAGCTTTTTTACATCATCCTTTGGCGAGTGAAACTATTCCTTTTTATGCAAGAAACTTCACTGTGTTATCACAGCTTCGAACTAGTTCCAGGTTTGATGTATGTTCTATCTATAGAACAGAAGCATTTTCTATATTGCTACAAGCTAGAGATCCTGCTAAGCTCAATGAAGAAATACAAAACGCAGTAGATGAAAACAATTGTGATGAAGTTTGGAGATTGTTTGAACAACATATGCAAATGGAAGGGTTCCCAAGAAAATCTGTTGTTAACAATGTTTTTATTTGTTTTGCTAAGAGTCTTAATCCTAATTGGCTACAAAAAGGTTTCAGTTTAGTAGAACAAGCTTTTGAAGAAAGTAAACAGAATTTGCTTGAGAAAGAACCTCTTTTATATCTCTCATTAGCTTTAGCTAAGTCTGGTTTAGTTGTTCCTGCTTCAACAATCTTGAGGAAGCTAATTGAAACAGAAGAGTATCCTCATGTAAGTGTTTGGTCAGCTGTTTTGGCATATATGTCTCTTACAGGATCAGGAAGTTATCTTTCTGCTGAATTGGTTCTTGAGATTAGTTACTTGTTTCAGAATAATAGAGTTGATCCAAGGAAAAAGAGTAATGGACCTTTGCTTGCAATGAAGCCTAATACTATGGTAATGAACATTGCTTTAGCTGGTTGTTTATTGTTTGGGACAACAAGAAAAGCTGAAGAGCTTCTTGATATGATACCGAAGATCGGTGTTAAAGCTAATGCTGATTTGTTGGTAATAATGGCTCATATATATGAAAGAAATGGACGAAGAGAGGAATTGAAGAAGCTTCAAAGACATATAGATGAAGCTTGTAACTTAAATGATTCACAGTTTTGGCAATTCTATAATTGCTTGCTTATGTGTCATCTGAAATTTGGGGATCTCGAATCTGCTTCGAAAATGGTTCTAGAAATGTTAAGAAGAGGAAAAGTGGCAAGAAACTCACTTGGATCTGCCATTTTTGGATTTGATACTGTAAACAAAGTTGCTAGAAAAGGATCAGATGTTCAAGAACTCGGTAGTTCTGAAACTCCGGTGATCGATATTCGCAGTATGGTTCCATATGATGAGTTCTCTAGAGATAGGAAGTTTTTGAAACTTGAAGCTGAGACACATAATGTTCTTATTGCATTGTTAGCTAAGTTGAATGTAGAAGTCGAATTGATTACCACAGAGCGCGGTGTTCTGCAGCCGAAAGAAGAGATTTATGTGAAATTAGCAAAAGCATTCTTGGAAAGTGGTAAGATGAAAGAGTTAGCAGAGTTTCTGATAAAAGCAGAACATGAAGATTCATCCTCTGTTTCTAATGATAACTCAATGCTAGTGAATGTTATCAATACATGTATTTCTCTAGGAATGTTGGATCAAGCACATGATCTACTTGATGAGATGCGTATAGCTGGGATAAGAACCAGTTCTTCGTTATATTCTTCACTTCTTAAAGCTTACTGCAAAACAAATCGAACTCGAGAAGTGACATCACTCTTAAGAGATGCTCAAAAGGCAGGGATACAATTAGACTCAAGTTGCTATGAAGCTTTAATCAAATCTCAAGTGATTCAAAACAATACTCATGGAGCTCTCAATGTGTTCAAAGAAATGAAAGAAGCGAAATTACCAAGAGGCGGTAATCAACATTTCGATAAGCTTTTAAAAGGTTGTGAAGGAAATGAAGAGGCAGGACTTATGTCAAAACTCTTGAGAGAAATGAGAGAAGGACAAAGTTTAGATTCAGGAGTACATGATTGGAACAATGTGATTCATTTCTTTAGTAAGAAAGGTTTGATGCAAGATGCAGAGAAGGCATTAAAGAAGATGAGAAGTCTTGGACATTCACCAAATGCTCAAACTTTTCATTCTATGGTTACAGGATATGCAGCTATTGGAAGTAAATATACAGAGGTTACTGAGTTATGGGGAGAAATGAAATCTATAGCTGCAGCTAGTTCAACTATGAAATTTGATCAAGAGTTGCTTGATTCAGTGCTTTATACGTTTGTTAGAGGTGGGTTTTTCTCAAGAGCTAATGAAGTTGTGGAGATGATGGAGAAAGAAGATATGTTTGTTGATAAGTATAAGTATAGGATGATTTTCTTGAAGTATCATAAGACTGCTTATAAAGGTAAAGCTCCTAAAGTACAAAGTGAGTCTCAGCTTAAGAAGAGAGAATCTGGTTTAATGTTTAAGAAATGGCTTGGTTTAAATTGATTATTAGCACAAATGTTGGTCCTAATGGGCTTTTTATAATGGGCCTATCTATATAAAGCTTTAGAGGCTTCAAGGCCTTGTTTACTTCTTTTTTTAATGATTAATATCTTCAATATTTTAAAAGTCAAACATTATAGATTTATGTAACACCACAACAGTTTTTTTATTTTTAGTTTTTTAAAAAATGTTACATGGCAGTTTTACAATTATTTGTGTAAATATTTTGATTTTAAGTTAATCAACACATTTTTATAAAATTTAACAAGTTATTTTATTTTATTGTATAGATCATCATCTAATCATCTAGTATATTTAGGGCCGGTCCTGAAAATACGGGGGTTTGAAACAAATTAAAAAATGGGGACCGATATTTTATATTATAAACATTTGTAGAAAAAAATTTAAACATAAAAAATCTTAAACAATTAGTGAACATAAGTTTTAAAGCCAGAGACGAAGAACAAAAAAAATGTATACGTGATAGTGTTGTTGGGCCAATTTTGAGTTTTCTTTCAATTGCTTTTTAGTCATTTTTTCAGTTCTTAATTGTTTGTACATGGTTTTTGTTTTAAATTTTACACATATATATATATATATATATATATATATATTTTAAAAAAAATTGGGAGCTTTTATAATTTGGAGGCCAAAGACAAATGTCTCGCTTGGCTTGGTCCAGGATCGATCTTGAGTATATCACAATAATATTATGTTATGTATTTTTATATTTTCATTTGGTATTTGCTATTCATATATTTTGTTATTTTTTGTCGTTATATAATTTATTCAGTGTTTAATAAATGATCAAAATTGACATTTCAAGGCAAAAGAAGAGATAATAATAAATGATTTATGAATCACAAAAAACGAGCTGGAACTATTAAAGCATTAGGTAAGTAGCTGTTGAGTGTTGACTCTTCTATTCATTCTTTTTTTATTCTATAAAAAAATGAAGAAAATCAAATAAACACATGACAACGAAACAATTAATATATATACACATCTGGATATGTCCGGTGTTGCTTTTGCTTATGTAATCCTTTAAATTATAAATGAAGATTTGGTGCACAAAAAAAAAGAAATTACGTAATTTACATAAAGATAAACTAATCTTAACTACCTCGAAACGCCATATAAATAAGTATATGGAAATATAACCTTTTATGATGCTTAGAAGTCAAATTGTTTCAAGTAGATAATTAATTTGTTTGTTAGTCAGTCTTCATTGAGTTTGGTTGGTGACAAACAATATGATGATATAAGTTACGTCAAAGAAAACCGACACATATATATATTTTCAGTCATTTGCTTATTGTTGTAAATTTATTTTGACTTTTTGATTTTAAAACTTTAAAATATGTTAGAAAGCTGAAATAGATAACTAAAAGAAAAAACTAGAATATAAATAATAAAGCCAAATTTAAGAATGGCTAGTTTGTTGAATGTTTTGTAAATTTTGACATCCAATACTTGGCAAAACATAATTAAAAAACTCTCTTTGTTTTTGTCACATCTTTCTCTCTTTCTCAACTGAAAAGCAATAGAGCGTACAAAAACTTCCACCATCGTCTTCTAATGACAACGCCGTCACACTGTTTTTCAGGTACGTCAGTGAGTCCAATACTGGCATATTCTTCGTGCATGTTTTTCTAACCAGAAGATCTTTAAATTCGAACTCACTTTTCATCTTATAATCATTGTAGGATGGTCGACGGAAAAAAAAGCAGATCGGCAACACTTCTCAGACCTAAAAAAATCGTAACGATATGCACGAAAAACGCTGGATTTTAGGAGAAGGAACTTCGAAATAAGTATATTTCAAACGGTAGATATCCTGGAAATTGAATTCGGTAACTGGCAGCACGAGGATGTTGTTGATTGGAGTGCCGGCTAACCCATCACTTAAATCAAATAAAAAAAATTGACAAATTCAAGAGATAACTAAAAAAACTCGAATATAATATAAATATTAAAGCCAAATTCAAGAATGGTTACTTTGTTGAATGTTTTGTAAAATTTTACACGCAATATTTGGCAAAAACAAAGTCGAATCTAAAATACAAAAGTGAAGACGTAATGACAAAGAGTGACGGAAGTGGACCAAAACCTCACCGTCCATTACATTCTGTCTTTATCACTTTTCTCGTGTCAATCTCTAAATGTGTTTTTCTTCTGTTTTTTTGTTTTTGTCATATTTATAATTTATTTTTTATAATATAAAAAATTGGAGATACGTATAAACGAATTTTGATATATAAAAAATTATATTATTATAAAACTAATTGACCAAACTACTTATCATAAACTCTAAACTCTAAACTTATTTATATATTTATATATAATTTATAAGTAATGTAAACTACATATAGATCTTCTAATCACAAAAATACATTCTATCAAAGTTATACAATACGATTCTGTCAACAAATCAAAATATTATTATATTTAGTTATAGTGGATTATTTAAGAAAACTAAATCAAAGATAAATTCAGAAAGAACGTGTTAGACCAAATCTTCATGGCACATACAATATAAGTAACTAATCATATGCTTTTTATAATAAAAAATTATGATATTATTTTAATTGTTGAAGGATAAATAATTGTTTTTGACATTAAAGTCATAATTTTATTTGATCTTAAATTGCAGATCCCAATAACGCAAAGTCACGCAACTTCGAATTAAAAAAAACATTTTTGGAAGAAGAAGAAAAAACACACATTATTGGAAGGGTATTATCGTAATTTAGTAGCTGCTCTCTAAGCCCACCAACACCTAAACAATTCTACACAAAACGTAAAAAAAAAGTAGGAGGAACAGTGCGTAATCGCGTGGAAAGAGAGAGAGAGAGAGATCCAGAGGAGGAAGATGAGTTGAGATTTACGAAGAAGATGCCGAAGTGAAATCAAAAGCTGTAGCTGATCGGAATTTGGTTTAGAACAACTGTTTATTTCTGGTAAAATCTTCGCGATCTTTGCTTTCTGACTTCATTTTCAGTGTTGTTAGATTAGCTTCTTAGATCAACTGTTTGTTGTGAATCTCAGTTTCTTCTAAGTATTCGCTGATTCATGTATGATCATGAGGTTTATCTTGCTATATTCCCTTTGTATAAAGTCGTTAGAAGAATTGTTTCCTCGTTCCTAAAGCATACGAATCGTTTTTTTGTACTTAAATCCGATTTTTCCACATGTAACGAATTGATTGATATGTTTTTTGACCAGGTTACTAACGATTGCTTTGGGCAGTGAGACTTTTTTTTTGTTTAGTCTCGATTTTGGCCTTCGTTGACTTGGTAATTTTGTCTCTTTTCTTTTAATTTTTGATTTCTATACTAATCAACTTTTTCGTTGCTATGGAAGCTTAACCCTGATTTGTCTTTTGTTTTAGGAATTTTACGGAAGAATTTGTGTACTTGGCATTGAGAGAGAGTCTTTCATTTTGCTCATTTTGGTTGCAGAGTGATCTAAATCGTCGTAGTTTGGTGGTGGTGTGTGTAGTTTTGCTGGAAAAAATGACTGCTGTTGTTAATGGTAACACTAAACGCTATTCTTGGTGGTGGGATAGTCATATAAGCCCCAAGAACTCTAAATGGCTTCAGGAGAATCTTACAGGTATGTGAATATGAGAAGCTAATTTTCTTTTGTTCAGTGAGATGCCGAGGCTTGATCATTTTCATCATCATGATGTAACAGCATTGACTCTAGTTCAGTTTTGTGTCATGCGGGGAACTTTATCTGCATTTTACTTACATGTTTCTGTATTTGTTGACAGATATGGATAGTAAAGTCAAGCAAATGATCAAGGTTATCGAAGAAGACGCAGACTCCTTTGCTAGGAGAGCAGAAATGTATTACAAAAAGCGCCCTGAACTTATGAAATTGGTCGAGGAGTTTTATCGAGCATATCGTGCTTTAGCTGAAAGATACGATCATGCAACTGGTGTAATTCGTCATGCTCAGAAGACTATGGCAGAAGCATTCCCAAACCAAGATCCCATGATGTTTGGTGAGGAATCACATGCTGATGGTTCCATAGATGAGTTTGATCCACAAACGCCTGAGAGTTATCCTCATATCCGAGCTCCTGTTTATCCCAATGAGTTAGGGAAAGAGTCTTTGGGGGTCTCTTTCTCTCATATGAGTACGGTAAAACGAAATATTGCTTTCATGGAAGATCCTCAGTCTGTGAGTAACGGGAAAGGTTTCAAAATTGGAAAGGCAAGAAAAGGACTGAATTTTAATGATGATGAAAAAGTAATAAATGCTAAGGTCCTTTCAGAATCTGAACGTGCCAGCAAAGCTGAGGCTGAAATTGTGGCTCTAAAAGAGGCTCTTTCTAAAGTGCAGGCTGAAAAGGAAGCTAACGTAACTCAGTTTGCTCAGAATTTGGAGAGACTGTCCGATCTAGAGTCTGAGGTATATCGTGCCCAAGAGGACTCCAGGGGATTTAATGAAAGAGCCACAAGAGCTGAAGCTGAGGTAGAAACACTCAGAGAATCCCTTAGCAAATTAGAGGTTCAAAAGGAATCCAGTCTTCTTCAGTATCAGCAATGTCTACAAAACATAGCTGATTTGGAAAATCGCCTCTCTCTAACCCAGAAGGAGGTTGGAGAAGTAAATGAGCGAGCCAGCAAAGCCGAAGCTGAAACTCTAGCCTTGAAGCAAATTCTAGTTAGGTCTGAAACCGAGAAGGAAGCTGCTCTTGTTCAGTATCAGCAATGCTTGGAAACCATATCTAACCTTGAAGCGAGATTGCTCAAGGCTGAAGAAGATGCGAGGTTAATCAATCAGCGGGCAGAAAATGCTGAGGGTGAAGTTGAAAGCTTGAAGCAAAGGGTGTCCAAATTAACCGAAGAAAACGAAGCTTATGAACTCCAGTACCAACAATGTCTGGATACAATTGCAGATTTAAAGCTCAAGCTGTTTCAGACTCAAGAAGAAACCCAAAGGCTTAGCCGTGAAATAGAGGATGGGGTTGCTAAATTAAAATTTGCAGAGGAAAAATGTGTCGCTCTTGAGAGATCAAATCAAAATCTTCATTCTGAGTTGGATGGTCTACTGGAAAAAATGGGGAATCAAAGTCACGAGCTCACAGAGAAGCAGAAAGAGGTGGGCAGATTGTGGACTTCTGTACAAGAAGAACACTTACGTTTTATGGAGGCTGAGACTGCCTTTCAAACCCTTCAGCAATTGCACTCTCAGTCTCAGGAGGAGCTAAGCACTTTGGCATTGGAACTGCAAAACAGGTCTCAAATCCTGAAAGATATGGAGGCCTGTAACATTGGTTTACAAAAGGAAGTCCAGGAAGCTAAAGACGAGAACAAAAGCCTCAATGAGCTCAATCTCTCTTCGGCTGCTTCAATTCAAAGTTTGCAGGGTGAGGTCTCAAGATTAAGGGAGACAATAAAGAAACTTGAAACAGAAGTTGAACTGAGAGTGGACCAGAGAAATGCGTTGCAGCAAGAAATATACTGTCTTAAAGAGGAATTAAGTCAGATAGGGAAGAAACACCAGTTCATGGTGGAACAGGCGGAGTTGGTTGGTTTACTTCCTGAATGCTTTGGGTCTTCTGTCAAAGAGTTGCAGGAGGAGATCTCGACGCTAAAGGAATCAAAGGAAAGAGAAGATATTGAAAAGATGGCTCTTTTAGAGAAGTTAGAAATAATGGAAAATCTTGTTCAGAAAAATTTTGTGCTGGAGAACTCCATATCAGATTTGAACTCAGAGCTGGAAACAATCAGAGGAAAGCTGCAGACGTTGGAGGAAGCTTGCCTGTCACTCTCTGAAGAGAAATCTGGCCTTGTTTCTGAAAAGGACATATTGATTTCCCGTCTGCAGAAAGCTACGGAGAACAGCGAGAAATTCACAGAGGAGAACAGGTTACTGGAGACTTCTCTATTTAATGCCAATGCGGAACTTGAAGAACTCAAGTCGAAATTGGAAACCCTAGAAGATTCATGCCGCTTGTTGGATGATGATAAGACCACTTTAACTTATGAACGAGAAAGCTTACTCTCTCATATGGATATAATGAGAAAAAGCATTGAAGATTTGGAGAAAGAACATGAAGAGTTAAAAGTGGAACTAGCGGAATTAGCTACAGAGAGGGAGTTTTTCCTTAAGAAAATTGAAGAATTGGGAGTGTCTTTAAATGTCAAGGACCGTGAGTATGCTAGTTCTGTGCAACTCTCTGAGAGTCAGATGAATCAAATGAAATCAAAGATCCATCACCTTCAAGATGAAAATCAATGCCGAGAGAGAGAATATCAAGTAGAACTGGATCGAGCTCATGATGCTCACATCGAGATTATTATTCTGCAAAAATGTTTACAGGACTGGCTTGAAAAGAGTTCCTCTCTAATTGCTGAGAATCAGAATATCAAAGAGGCTGCTAAACTGTTAGAGAATCTAGTCTCTGAACTAGAACGGAAAAATAGTGGGAAACAAGTGCAGATTGAATCCTCGATAAACTGCATTAAAATACTGAGAACAGGGATCTACCAGGTATTGATGAAGCTTGAAATTACTCCAGGTATTGATTCCGGTGATGAGAACTTGCGTGACCAGAAAAATCTGTATGACATATTGAGTAGACTTGATGAGATGCAAACGATGCTTTTGAAGATTCAAGATGAAAACCAGAACTCTGCCATTGAGAACCTTGTCCTTGTTGAATTTCTTCGGCAACTTAAATCAGAAGCTACAGTTATTGCAACAGAGAAGCAAATCCTTGAGGAAGAGCTTGAATCTCGGTGTCAACAGATTTCCTTATCGCGGGATGAGACTCAGAAACTTATCTTTGCGAATGGAGAATTGACCACAAAAGTTAATCAAGGAGTTAACAGAGAAGAAGCTTTGAAAATGGAAATAGATGATTTGCACAGACAAGTTCTGCAATTCCGAAACGACTACAACGTATTGCAGAAAGAGAATTACAACACTTTAGAAGAGAAAGCATACTTGACAAAGTCGACATTGCGGTTGGAGAAAGAAAAATGTAAACTAGAAGAGGATATCTTTTTGCTTCTTTCCGAAACTATATACCAAAACAATCTCATTCTTCTTTTGGAGGATGTCGTCTTGGAAAAACTTTCAGGAGCTGTGAAATTAAACGAGCATCTGGAAAGACTCAGTTCTGTTAAGTGTAAGCTTGAGGAAGAGTTAATGGAGGTTGGTGATAAGTTAAAATCTGCAGAAACTAGGAACTTGCAGCTTGAAGGTTCGCTAGAGAAATCGGAAGCCGAACTGCTCTCTGCCAAATCAGTCAATGATCAGTTGGAACATGAAATAGCAAATGTGAAAGATCGTTTGGGTGAGAAAGAGAAAGAGCTTATAGAAGCAATGTTGTTGATCTCCATCGTGAAAAATGAAAAATCTGAATTATCTAAAGCAGTAGATGATTTAGAATGTAGATACAAGGAAGCTAAAGCGATAGAAGAAGATAAAGAAAAGCAGTTTCTGAAACTTCATGGAGATTACGATGAGCAGATTAAGAAGAACAGTCATGTGAGTGAAGCTAACCTGAAATTGGAAGGTGACTTGATGAACTTACTCATTGAACTCGAAGAAATCAAAACGGAGAAAGAAAAGTTGAAAGAAGAGTTTTCTACAGAAACTAAACAGACTGAACTATGGGAGTCTCAAGCTGCAACATTGTTCGGAAATGTTCAAATCTCAGCTGTTCATGAAGCATTACTTGAAGGGTTGACCAATGAGCTAGCTGAAGCATGTAAGAACCTTGAAAGCAAATGCACAGTAAAAGACATGGAGATTGACCAGCTTAAAGGACAAGTGAACAGCTTAGAGGAAGCAAACCAAGGAAAAATGTCCAAATACGCCCAAGCTATTGTCTTATTGAAGGAAAGCATAGAATCTCTGGAAAAACACATTGACATGCCTCGCAAATTCGAGAATGAACCAGCCACGGTAAGTTATCTTAGCAAACTCTGCTTCTAATCGAATACCTATAGTCGATCGTTATGAAGTTTCAGTTAGCTTTATGTTTAATATGAACTGAAATTGCCTCTGTTTCTTTCTTAATTTCGAGTTTCCTAACCAATCTTTGATGCTTATCCATTACCAGGACGCTGCTTCAGTGGTTGATAACGACGATGGATTCTTAGAGTTGCAAGAATTGCGTTTAAGAGTCAAAGCTATTGAAGAGACAATAACCAAAAAGCTCGCAATAGAAGAACTAAAAAATTCATCTACCCGAAGAAACAGTAGGAGAATTCGAAGCTTACGAAAACAGAACAATGAAGTTTACTCAGAAGAAAGCGAAATGATCACAAAAGATATCATACTCGATCAAGTTTCTGATTGTTCATCATATGGAATAAGTAACAGAGACATTCTCAAGATTGAAGAAGATGATCACATTTTGGAAGTAAAGCCTTCACAAAAAGGTAAATCTTTATCTGAAGAGTCATTGATTGTAGACAAGCTAGAGATCTCTGATAGATTCACAGATCCAAACAAAGAAATCAACAAAAGGAAAGTTCTTGAAAGACTTGATTCAGATTTACAGAAGCTCTCAAATCTTCATATAGCTGTAGAAGATTTAAAAACCAAAGTTGAGAAAGAGGAAAAAGGCGAAAACGAATACGAAGCCATTAAAGGACAGATACATGAGGCAGAAGAAGCATTAGAGAATCTTTTAAGCATTAATAGAAAACTATTAACAAAAGTTCAAAGTGGATTTGAGAAATCAGATGGTGGAAGTAAATCATCATCAATGGATTTTGATGAGAATGAAAGTAATAGAAGGAGACGAATTTCGGAACAAGCAAGAAGAGGATCAGAGAAGATTGGGAGATTACAATTAGAGATACAAAGATTACAGTTTTTGTTGTTGAAAATGGAAGGAGAAAGAGAAGATCGAGCTAAAGCAAAGTCAATGGTTAGTAAAAGGATTCTTCTTAGGGATTATATTCATGGAGGAGTTAGAGGTGAAAGAAGGAGAATGCTTAAAAAGCGGTTTGCGTTTTGCGGTTGCGTTCAACGTCCTCCTCCATCTCCTTGATTGTTGAAACTGTTTTGTTGTAATAATATTTAATGTGAGTGGAATCGAATTTAAGTTTGATATGAACAATAAACACTTTGCAAATGGCTTTAAAGGTCATCTTATAGTGTTTGGGAAGAGAAGCCAAATGTTCTGCGTTTGAGTTTCAAACGCATTAACAACACACGTTTTTTTTTCACACAGCACAAGTTTAATAGGGAAGTATAGTAATTTGGGTTTGTTTAATTAAATTTAGTATTAAAAAACTTAAATGGATATTTTTATTTGTTTTTACGTAAACATTATCATTTATAAGAAAGACATAAATTGCATCAAAGTTAAATGGTATCGTATAAGATATTCTTTATCTAAATGCATCGAAATCTTACTTTTTCAATGTACTATCTTCAATATACGGTACATATAATTGTTTGTGTAATAATTTATATTTTGTAGTTTTGTATATGATATTAACATCGCATCTTTGATTAATATCAATAGAATGTAGCCGCGGAAAAAACTGACACCGAAATAAAACCAAACAAACCATAACAAAATTTGATTCTATTTAAATTTAAATATGATTATTTATAAACAAAAAAATGAAAAAATAGAAAAACCAAACCGATATTCAAATTAAAATTCTCTATATTACTATCTATGTATTTTTGTTTTTTTATTCATTTACTCAGACAACTAATAATATTTTGTAAATCACATTAACATGATGTATATTTTATACAAGAGAACAAATAAAGAAAAGGAGTCTTGTTAATATTTTACATATTTCAAGAACATTACAAAAGAAAGCTTCATGATTTTAACTATCAGCGGCTCTGAAAATAGTAAGGAGAGACAAGAAGAGATTAATGATATCCAAATAGAGTGAAACAGCTGCCCAAATATACTCATCATAACTATAACGTTTAATGAGATTGTCTGTATCATAAACTATGTAGCCACAAAATATTATTGAAGCCAAACAACCATAAATCATCACTGAGATTCGACCCAATGGGAATAGAATCTGCATAAAACAAAAAAACCAAAACACAATTAATAATTAAAGATCTCAAAAGAAGGATCAATTGTATGAGAGAAAAAGATGTTAAGTGTTTTACTTGAATAAGAGCAAAGACCATGAGAACAATGATAGCACCAAATAAGAATGGACCAAGAAAGTTAAAGTCATATCCTTTTTTAGCTGCCCAGAATGTGTAGAAGGTTAATGAAAGCACCACTACTGTTGTTAGAATTGCTGATTCAAGTATCACTTTTCCTGTTCAAGCAACAAAGTATGAAAGAATCTCATTAAGACATTGGAAACTATATAGTATATGTGTTGTAGTCTCAACAAAACAAATTTATTAATTCAGGAGAAGTACTAATATATAAATATAGAAATTAGACCCGTAACAATTAGTTTTGAATTGAAAACATATAATTCTAACATGATATTAAAATTAATTTCAATATGTGAAATTATTTATACCAATTTTACCTAAAACAGTAAAAAATTAATAGATATAAACCCCCATTAAAATCCTATTTTAAAACAAACCAACCAAAAATAAATAACTATATAGAATACAAACGGTCACAAAACGTAAAAAACTACATTGCAAAGTGAAAACGACAATTATTTTGAAACAATTTTTGCTCTAAAACTACAATTTTTTTTTTAAAAATAATTGTTTTGCTCTAACACTATAATTATTTTGAAACGGAGAAAGTAATATATAAAAATTACGAATCACTCTATTTATAGTTAATTGATTTTGAGTTGAAAGTTAGGGGTGTTCAATGTGGATATCGGTTCGGTTTCGGTTCGGTTTTTTCGGTTTT
>OVBE01003191.1:0-27737 GCA_900406425.1 Iberis pinnata
AGCAAAACCCACAAACCTAGGTTTAACCTAAACTAGGTAAAATTCCTTGGTTCAACAATGTAGAATTACAAGATGATCTTATGAGAGGTAGATTTTAATTCTCTTTAGTCTTTAGTTATGAATTTTCTATAGTTTTGTTTTATATTACTTATGTCTAACTTTGTTTCTTAAATTTTGTAGAGTTTGAACTACCANAGAGTTTAGAGTGAAGGTAATATCTATAGAGTTTATATAGATTGTGTGCTTATAGTGTTTCCTCTTTAGCTTGGTTCGTGACAATTGGTTAACGAGTCTTCACAAGTCCTCTGAGTTAATTTATGATCTTCTTTCTTTCACAAGTTGTTGAAAAAGACTTGTAGTCTTGAAGAATGAAGACTATCTTTATCACTTTGGAGAGTTTGAGTTGTTTCAAAACTTAATTTGATTTTTGTTTATCTATATTGGAAATAACTTCAAGCTTTGTTTGAAATTAAAACTGATTTTGAGTTGTTAAAGAATTGGACAATTGGTTTTGAGTTTTCTGGACAGAATTTAGTTTTAATATTTTCGGATAATTTATGAAATTTTGGGTATTTTTATATTTTTTGGTCTATTCGGATCCAATCGGGTCCAAAATACCCAAAAATTAGGACCCAAAAATTTTCGAATTTTTGCGGTTCTGAGATTCTGGACCCCAACCGGACCTGTCTAAACCCGACCTGGTTTCGACCCAAAAACCATTCGGTTTCATAATGGATCCAAAACTCCTAGACTCGAAAACCCAAACCCGATCGGGTCTTACTCGAACATGGCCCGAGGACCTGAATGCCCAACCCTAATTACAGACAAGGTAGATGCATACACCGTCGTTTCAATGAACGACCACACTAATCAAAAGAAACAATCGGCCAAAACTCCTATTGACTATGACGGTGGTTCTTACCAACAGGAATCAGACTGTTAAATTTTCTATCAACGAGAAAGCAGCAAGAGAAGGTTAATTAACGGTGCTAGTTAAGTTGTATAGCTATTGGCTAGAATCCGAGGATGATCTTTATTTGGGAGAAGTCAACGTCTCCGTTCAAGATCTTCTTGCTTCAAATCCTCTTCCACCGTATGCAAACGCCGGTAACGTCAAGAAAATGAAGCCGATGACTTACCCTGTCAAATTCATAGGAGAATCAGAACAAAACACAAAGCTGAGACTCCCCTACCGTTTCAATTCAGTACAGGTCAACGATATGTATCCTCCGCCCGCAACAACCAGAATCAGATTGTTTGCCAATGCCACCGTTTGGTCAACCCTTATTCCCAAGCCCGTATCCAATCATTTACTATCCACAGCTTCAGCCTACCGGTCGAACAATCACCGTGAAGAAACTAGCCTTAGAGTTGTTGGTTCTTTCAGCTATAAACAGGAACAATGCCTCATAAGGCCTCTTGAAAACAATTTTCCCTCATAAACTCTCTTATAATTTGTTTTTTAAATTAATTATTTAAATAAAAGTAGTTAGAAATACTATCCTACCCTTAATGAATTAAAAAATTACAACCCAACCACATTTTAATTCGGGTAAACCCACCTGACCCAATTAAAATCGGGTCAATTAATTACAAACCAAAAATTAAATCAATTTCGGGCCGGTTTACTCCAACCCACCCAATCGGTCTAATTTTGATTTTTTTTTTAAAAAAACCCTAAGTGTCGAAAGAAGAGGCAAAAGAGAGGAGTAACTAGGTTTTCTTCCCCATTTTTCCACAATCCGATTTCTAAGCATTTCAACTTCCCTACTACCGATTTCTAAGGATTTCAACTGTTTTTCTCATTGTTATCAAGTGATTATCGGTTTCACCTTCTCCATTGACAAGAAACTTAAGGTAAGCTTCTGGATTTAGGAATTTTTTAGGGTTTTCTTTCTCTTACAAAAATCACAAATCCACTCATCCTCAATCCCGATTTTATCGGATTTATACTTGTATTCTCTCTGTTTTCGAGTCATTTGCGATTTCCGTTTGCTATATTGCCGATTTTGTTAAGGTAACCTTTGGGATAAGTAGGGGTTTCGGGATAACTAGGTAAGCTTTGACTTTTGTTTTGTTTGGTTAATTTAAGTTATTGGTTGTGGCAGAATCCAAGGAAAATGGGACCACATACGAAGAACCCGAGCTTTTGTCTTCTTATAGGAGACAAGGACCATGAAGAGTCTTCGGCGGCGGCGGAGAAGGACCGCATAGAGCTTTCGTTGGCAGCAGAGGTAGCCGAGGGGGGGGGGGGGCCTCTGATGCATCGACTTGATCTGAGTCATCTGAAGATGTATAACTCGGGTAATTAGAATAACTATGTTCTTGTGGTATAACTAGGTTAACTTGGAGTAACTAGGTTTACAAAGTATAACTAGGTTAACTTGGAGTAACTATGCATAAGTAGGTTAACTTGGATTAAGTAGGTATAACTCGGGTTAACTTGGTTTTTTTTTTGTTTTTTTTTTGTTTTGCAGCTTGGTGAGCCAATGCAGCGGATTGAATTTTGGTTCAGACCAGAACAATTCAAGCACTATCCCAAGATTCAGACATGGTGTCATTTGAAGGATGCCGTTGACTTGATAAAAGGCCTAGGGGGAGCCGAATTAAAGTGGTTTGAACAGAGTAGACAATTCCGACACTTTTTCCACATGCCAAAAGAGAACAACTATAGACTTTTGGGGATGTGGACACTAGTTGTTCGGACAGTAAAGACGAAGAAGCGACGTGAACTATGGTTCGTGGTAAATGGTATCCCTATCAGATACTCAATAAGGAAACACGGGCTGTTATGCGGGTTATCGTGTCATCAATACCCTCCGAACTACAAGGATTCGAGTAGTTCAAAATGCGTGCAAAAGCATTTTGGAAAGGGTGTGAAGCCCACTAGTTATTAAGTAGAGGAAAAGTTGCTGTCAATGAAGGGGTCGTCTAATGATAAGGTGAAGATGGCCATATTGTACTTCTTATCGACTGTCATTTACGATTGGGTGAAAAGTGGATGAATTGATTCATTCATAGCTAACATAGTGAATGACTTGGACTTGGTTGAGTCATAAACTAGGATAACAAAAATAACTAGGAGTAACTTACTTATAAATTGTGAAGATTTTGCCATTTGAATGCATTAGTGCATTGAAGGATGCATATCGCGAACAAGTCGAAGCTCCATTCACGGATTGCCCAAGGATGTGCAAGGGAAAGTTTTTGGACCATGGCGCCAAATGATATCATTTATCCGATTTATACACCAAATTGGGCGAATCGAAGGTACACAGAATAACTAGGAGTAAATAGAGTAACTAGTTAAAGAATAACATGGAATAACTTGGAGTAACTAGGAGTAAATAGAGTCACTATTTAGAGAATAACATGGAATAACTTGGATTAACTAGGAGTAAATAAAGTAACTAGTTAGAGAATAACATGAATAACTTGGAGTAACTAGGAGTAAATAGAGTCACTAGTTAGAGAATAACATGGAATAACTTGGAGTAACTAGGAGGCCTAGTAAATAGAGTCACTAGTTAGAGAATAACTTGGCATAACTTGGAGTAACTAGGAGTAAATATGAATTGTAAATTATCCAGATTCGAAAAACTAGGAATAATTGGGATTAATTTGGTATAACTTGAAGTAACTTGGCGTAACTTTGTTTAATTTTCAGGAAATTTACAGCATCTTGGAGGCGGAAGAGGATGAAGAGGTGATGTTGTCAACGATGGTACAAGATAATGCCTTCATAGAAGATATGGAAAATGATCAACCCGATCCAATCGTGGACAGATGGGTAGAAATTCTAAAGAGAGAGGATATTTTTTGGGAAGATTTGATGAGAAGAGAAATTGAAAATCAGATTGAAACCATCAACCTCGATATTGAAGATGAAGGCAATCAAGAAGAGAATGTGCTTCCACAAGGAAACATCAAAGAATGGTCTCAAGAAGGCTTATCAAGATTGGAAGAAAAATTGATGGGACGGTTGGACGAGATTGAGAAGAAATTTGATGAAAAAATGCTGGACATGAACAAAAGGTTTAGTAGAATGGTAGATTTTATCTTCAAGAAAAACAAAGCCCCGATGGTGTATGGTATGGATTATGAAGAAGAGTCTAACAAAGACTACCATGAAGGTATATAGTACGACGACTTCCATGAAGGTATTTAACAATTTATCTCTTTGATTGCTTTTTTTTACATCTTTTTAATGTGTTTTTCTTGGTCAATTAGGGTCACAACATTGGGGAAATGTTGCGTTTCGGAGGAGGAACATGGTACTGAAGCTGAAACTGAAGGCGAAGAAAATTCCCTTGATGCACTACTCAAGGCTGCAGAGAAAGGCGAGGAACTTTCTAATTTGAATGAGCTTATTAAAGCTGCATGTGAGAAAGGAGTGGAGGAAATGATGGAAGAAGCGACGAAGAAATTGGAAGCCGAAGAAGCCGCTGCTAAGGCGAAGGAAGCTGAAGAAGCCGCTGCTAAGGCGAAGGAAGCCAAAGAAGCTGCTGCTAAGGCTAAAGAAGCTGAAGAAGAAGCAGCAAAGGCGAAAGAAGCTGAAAAAGAAGCGGCTGATGTAGAGGCTACTATGTTAATTGATGCAAAGGCCAAAGATGCGGATGATGTGGCCAAGGAGACTGAAGATGCTGCTGTGGACGAGACTGAAGATACTGCTGTGGACGAGACTGAAGATGCTGCAGTGGCAGCGACTGAAGAGGCTGCTGTGGCCGAGACTGAAGACATTGCAGTGGCAGAGATTGAAGAAAAAGTAGTAGCATTTGGATCAACTGGTTGCTAGGTCGCAACCCGTTCAAGAAGCATATGTTGCTGCTGTCACTCCTAAAAAGCAGCCAAGAAAAAAGGTTAAGGCCACAGTCAACCCGTTGAAGAAGCACCAGAAGAAGAAGCAGGAGCAGTAGAAGAATAAGTAGGAGCATCTTGGGAAGAGAGAACCGAAGCCGAATACGCTCCTGTTGGGTCCTCCTTACACGCAAGAGAAGAAGAAAAAGAAGAAGAAGGAAATGGAGGATGAGGAAAAAAAGAGTTGAAGACTTTCAAGCGCAAGCGCCAATAATCGTAAGGAGGTGAAGATTTGAGTATGTTTATGTTCTTTTTTATGTTTAACAAACTTTTGTTTTAATGTTTTAAGACTTGGTGAAGTTTATGATATTCGAAAGACTTAGTAATTTTTAGGTTGATTTCTGCCTAGGTAACTTATCATAACTAAGAATAACTACTAACAAATGAAACTGGGATGAAAAGAATAACTAGGGTTAACTAGGAATAACTACGTACAACTGAAATTGTAATAACTAGGTATCACTAGGATTAACTTGCCGACAAAGCAGACACATGCGCCGCCAAAAAAGAATAACTAGGGTTAACTAGGATTAACTTTCCGACAAATCTGACACTTGCGCCGCCAAAAAGAAATAACTTGGAATAACTTAGATTAACCAGCCGCCATATTTGTACATAGTTACACCTAATAAACAAGTTATTCTTCCTTCCACATAGTTATACTTTGGACCTAAGACTATAAATCTAGTTCAAACATAGTTTAAAATTAATGGTTTCTAGTTAAACCACATGGAATATATACTAAAAATGCATTTAAATTTTCTTGTCTAAAAATATTTGAAAAAATATATTAGTATTAACATCTTGGTAATTCAAGCGCCTAATTTTCAAAACAATCTCTAGTAGTATAAGGCATTAGATGCAAAAGTTGAGTTGGATACAAATTATTTCAAAAAAATAATTACATAACAATAAGATGATTAATATATCAAAGTTTATGTGGACTCCTCCAATATCTTAAGAAAATCCTAAAATATATGTTTTTTTTTTCATTTTCTTAGAATTTTTTAATTTTTACATAGTTATTCCAGTTAATCCAGTTATTCTAGTATTAGTTAACAATAAGCCCCTGTTTTTTTTTTTTTGCAAAAAGACACAAATAACAAGCAATACCTAGTTAATCCAGTTTTTCAACAACTAAAAAGCACAACAAGCCCCTATTTTTTAAAAAATGACAGAAATTACAACAAGTACAACTAGTTATTACTACTTCCAGCATTTTCACAATAAGAAGCGCCCAAGTCCGCGATTACTTCTTCTTCTTTGATTTTCAACAGCCGAAGGGAACCTAGTCTCTTGTCTTCTTCCTTCTTTATTATGCGATCCGGAGATAAAACACACAAAGCCTTGACATATTAGAAACATTTCACTCCGAGGTATGAGGTACCGGAAAAATCATGCGGTAGTAAGCCAATGCCCACTGCTCCATCAAATAATGCTTTCAGCAAAACTTATGCAAATCAACGTCCACTCCTTGCTCTGCATGTCTCATGACAACATCAATTGTATGCTCACATGGATACTTGTCTATATCAAAATAATTACAAGTACAAGTTTTCTCACCCAATTTAACCACATAAGTTTTTCCATCTCTCCCATAAACATTGTATATAAGCTCATAGTGGTTTAGCTCAATTACCGTTAACAACTTCGCAGTCTGACATCTCGCCTGCAACAAACCATTAAAATAAGGTACCAACATTTGTGAAGTTGATACTTCACCAGTACTCTTCCTGTGTCTATTAAACCACGAAAATGTTGCAATAATCGCATCAAGCATCGGTAATAACAAATACTTCCTCGATTCTCTGAAAACACCATTGATATATTCAACACAGTTTGTGGTATCAATGTTGAATCTTTCCCCTGGAAAATAACATTTAGCCCATTTCTTCACATCAACACTTCTGTCTAGATACTCGCCTACTTTAGGATACTTCTTTCTGAAAACCACATATAGCTTTATAAACTCAACCTTGGTGTAAGCTTGGGCGCATTCTCTGAACTTCATTGCAAGTTTGTCTTTGTTAACACCATGAACACGTAACTTCACATTATGTGACAAATGGTATATACAATACCCATGTTTCGAACTCGGATAGACTTCACCTACCGTCTTGATGATACTTGCATTTCGATAGAAAACAAACACAAGTTTAGGATCATCGGGCACCACGATTTTTAACATACTAAGAAAAAACCTCCAACTTGCATCTTTTTCAGTATCAACTACCCCAAAAGCGAGAGGGTAGTTGTGATGGTCTGGATCCTGAACCGTTGCAACAATTAGAACTCCACCATGAGCAGTCTTAAGGTGGGTTCTGTCCATGATGATAACATTTCTCATCGCTTGAAAGCCTTCGATGCAAGCTCTCAAAACGATGAAAAGATACTTAAACTTTCCTTCCTCATCGTATTCTACTTTTGTTATCGTACCTTCAATCACTTTCTTTAACATGTGCAAATAAGAAGGCAACATCATAAAATTCTCCTCCGGACTACCCCGCACATCAGCAACAACTTGTTTTTTTCCTCTCAAAGCAGTAGAGTATGAAACCTTAACTCTAAATCTCCCTTGAACCAAGTTAAAGAGAATTTTAGGACTCGGAGTGTCAAACATGCCTGGATAATCATCATGCAAAACATTCGCAACTAATCTTGGTGTACCCTTTTGTCTGTCCTTCCTTGTACTTGTTTTAATCCGAGAGAAAGTATGCATCTTTTTGTAGGTTCTAACCATAAAACAATCCGAGTTCATCAACTTCGCAACTCGAACCATCCATGTGCATGAACTTGAGCGACACTTTAACACGTATAATTCAGGTCTAGATTTAACTATTCTTACCTCAAAACAGTTTAGATGCACAACTCTTTCTACTAAGTCTTTGAATGCATTTTTGCTCTCAAATTCCTGACTTACTCTAATATCAAAGCCATCTTCCCATTCCATACTAACAACCTCATTTCCTTGTGTATCATATGTGCCATAATCATCATTAGGAAAACCGCAATTTTCTTCATACCCAACATCTTCACATGTATCAACATTACCTTGTGAATTGCAAGGACTATTGTCTTGTGAAATGTAAGGAACGTTGTCCAACAATGCATATTCTTCTTGTGGTTCACCAAGTGTATTAATAGGATCACGGGTAGGATCACCACCCTCATTTGGAACTCGATTACTTCCCATCCCCTCATTCATAAAATTAAACCCACTCCCTCTGTCCTCTCTTATAGGTTGCAAAGAACTTTTGGATTCTTGCTGTACATTCAAAACATTTCTTTTCTCCCGTCCCATTACATAACAACAAACATCTTCATCTCCATTAATATATATTGGCGTCTTAGTAGTTACGTGGTGATTATGAATTTTCATGGATTTTACATATCAATTAGCATCAATTCCGAGGTTTAAAAGCGTGCATACATCACATTTATAGTTGATTTTAGTAAGTTTATGATTTTTAGGACTTTTGCATTAGAATTTGCATATGCACGCATTTTGGAGATTTTTTAGGACTTTCAAGAGTTTTCGGGAAGGATTTGTGAGATTTCAGAAAAGCAGCACTTAACATTGAATGGAGCAGCACTTAGCATGGAATGGACTGGATCTGCCTAAGGACCAAAGCAGGATCGATCTCAGCCTCTTCTCAGATCGATCCCACTGCCTCTTTTAGATTGATCTGAGATCGATCCCACGTTTCCACCTTGATCGATCTGGGATCAATCTCACCTAACCATCTGGATCGATCGGGAACGATCCCAACACTTGCCAGGATCGATCCCAGCAAGACCTCAGATCGATCCCATCTCAAACCAGGATCGATGCCTCTCTCTCATTCAACGAAATTTGTGAAGTCTCAGACGAAGCTAAGGAAGTGCATGGAAGTGAAGCAAGACTAAGAAGGAAGCAAGATGAGATCGATCTCACCTTTTTCTAGATCAATCTCAGGCACTTAGTGCTTGGATTGATCCCAACCTCAGACACGCCTTAGACGCATCTCAGTTGGATCGATCTCATGCAAGCGTCTTCAGCTCGGATCGATCACGCACTTACCAACCCGAAGTCAAACACGCTCCGACCCGACCAACTCAAATCCGGATATCACCTGAACCAAGGCCCAAGATCCAAGACAATGATTAGCATTATGTCTTTAGTGCGAATTATGGCTTTTCTCTGAACACTATAAAAGCCCTAATTCGCCTCCATTTAGAGAAAAGCTTTGTTTTTCTTTCCTTTTTAGGTTTTAGTCTTAGGTTTTATTTTCTTATGTTGTTCTTTATGTTCTTGGTGTAAAAACCATATTTCTTTCAAGTTCTTAGTTAATCTCCTGTTTTTCTTTAGCTTTCTTGCTTAGCTTTAGTCTGTTGCATATTTGGTGCATGTTGATTTACATTTTAAGCTTTAATCTCCTGTTTTAGTTTACTGTGTTATTGTTGTTCTTCATTTCTGGGTTTATGTTCTTGCTGTTCTTCATCTGTTTTTCCCAGATCTGCATGTTTACCTTTGAAGTTATGTTTTCTGTTTCATCTGCTTCTACTCCCATGAGTAATGAGTAGACATCCAAGTTCCTGAGGATAGGGGTAGATTAAGGTTGATGTTCTGAGGTTACCTTTGTACCTAAGTTGTTTGTTCTTAGATCCCTTCTATTTCACCTGTTCGTAATTCTGATTGTATTTCTACCCGGAAGGGACTGAAAACCTATCTTTAGGCCCTTCAACAACAGAAGGTGAGTCATTGAAGGTGTATGGACTAGGTGATTTCAGAGATTCGTTTTCTCCTTCTAAGGCATTAGATGTTTGGGAAGCTTATTGACTAGAGTAGTAGTTGTTAATGCCTGCTAGGTAGTCACAGTCTATGACGGCAATTGCTTGAGATTGGTTGCAAAGGAATTGGAATTGATTGTATATGTAGCTACTGTCTATGGGTTAGCTCATTGTATGAGGTATGTTAGGTACTTAGGCAACCCATGATAGATCCTTAGTCAATTACCCTTTGTCCTCAGGAACTGCTTTACATTGCTTGCACCTTTCACCTTCTTTGCTTTTGCTCTGTTTTTACATTTAAGTGTTTTATGCTTCTTTCTGTCTTTATGAATTTTATGTTCATTGCACTTAGGACCTTTTAGCAACAACCCCTTTTAACACTTAGCTTGACTTTAAAGCATCCATTTCATCCACATTGATTAGCACATTCCCATTATGGATTGACAAACCCATCTATACTACAATGATGGGTAATTGATACCCAATAGGACTCAAAAATCTTACTATCATTACGTACAATGGATAATAACTTATCTTCAACTTTGTCTTATCCCCATTTAACATCACCATCTCGCATATTTTTTTTACACAACAAAGACTATGTTAAATCATCCATCATTATCGAATAAAGATACGATTCTTTTTATTCCATAATAACTCGTCTCCGTCTCTCGAGTAAAATCCTCCATAGTCAAAAATGATAACTGTACCTCGCTTTTTCTCCATTATCCTCTGCAATATTTAAAAAATATTAGTAAATCAAGTTATTCCAAATTAATCCAATAAACGTAGTTAAATAAGTTACCCCAAGTTAAACCTGTAAACGTAGTTAACCCAAGTTACTCCTAGTTAATCTAGTCAAAGTAGTTAAACCTGGTTATCCCAAGTTATCCCAAATTATTATTTCGAAAGAGTGTTTTTTGCCATGATTCATGACGATTTTCACATATGAAACCACAAATTTATGGGTTAGCTAACGAAACTTCGTCGTACATGACCGTTCACCCAGCAGTAAATGTTGAACCAAGTAACATTTTTAGACCTATATATATGCAACCTCAATATCAGCCACAACCACAAAAACAACTAGCTCCACAAGATATTTAGTCTCAATCACAATTTGAACAACAACCACAACTACAACTACCTCCACAAAATGTTTTTAGTCTCAACCAAAATCTCAGCAACAGCCACAACTGCGACTACCTCCACAAAACTTTCAGTCACAACCACAACTTCAACATTAGCCGCAATTGAAACCACCACCACAACAGCCAACACAAGTACAAGCACAAGAGCAAGGAGGACGACCACAAGGAAAACCGTAAGGGGAAAAACTGCCGCAGCGCTAGGACAAGGAGCAGCCATTTTTGGGAAAGTAATCTGAAGAACTTTAATGAGTACAATGTGTTGGAACTATATTTTAACGAAAGTGATATTCATCACTTTTTGGGCGAGTTTTCCGGCAAGATCGTTGCCCGGAATTACCGGATTATGATTGCATTGGAAATTTTTAGTTTGGACTATAACTTTGAATATTTAAATGCTAAAATTGGAGTTAATTTGAATGAGAAATAAGACAGCTAAGTGAGTTGAACTAGCTGGAAAGACTAGCTAGCTCAACTAGGTGAGTAAAAGGCAGTTCAATGGCCGTTCACCCAGCAGTAAATGTTGAACCAAGTAACAGTTTTGCACCTATATATATGCAACCTCAATATCAGCCACAACCACAATTAAAACTATCACCACAACATTTTTAGTGTCAATCACAATTTCAACACCAACAACAACAGCAACTACCTCCACAAAATTTTCAGTCTCAACCACAATCACAGCAACAGCCACAACTGCAACTACCTCCACAAAACTTTCAGTCACAACCACAACTTCAACATCAGCCGCAATTGCAACCACCACCACAACACCCAACACAAGTACAAGCACAAGAGCCAGGAGGACGACCACAAGGAAAACCGTAAGGGGAAAAACTGCCGCACCACTAGGACAAGGAGCAACCATTTTTGGGAAAGTAATTTGAAGAACTTAACCGAGTACAATGTGTTGGGACTATATTTTAATAAAAGTGATATTCATCACTTTTCGGGCGAGGCTTGCGGACAGATCGTTGCCCGGAATTACCGGATTATGATTGCATTGGAAAGGTTTTAATTTGGACTATAACTTTGAATATTTAAATGCTAAAATTGGAGTTAATTTGAATGAGAAATAAGACAGTTAAGTGAGTTGAACTAGCTGGAAAGACTAGCTAGCTCAGCTAGGTGAGTAAAAAGAAGTTCAATGGCCGTCCACCCAGCAGTAAATGTTGAACCAAGTAACAGTTTTGCACCTATATAAATGCAACCTCAATATCAACCACAACCACAACAACAACTAGCTCCACAAAATTTTTAGTCTCAATCACAATTTCAACACCAACCACAACTACAGCTACCTCCACAAAATTTTCAGTCTCAACCACAATCTCAGCAACAACCACAACTGCAACTACCTCCTCAAAACTTTCAGTCACAACCACAACTTCAACATCAACCGAAATTGCAACCACCACCACAACAGCCAACACAAGTACAAGCACAAGAGCAAGGAGGACGACCACAAAGAAAACAATAAGGGGAAAAACTGTCGCAACGCTAGGACAAGGAGCATCCATTTTTGGGCAAGTAATTTGAAGAACTTTACTGAGTACAATGTGTTGGAAATATATTTTAATGAAAGTGATCATTCTTTTTGGGCGAATTTTCCGTCAAGATCGTTGCCTGGAATTATCATATTATGATTGCATTGGAAAGGTTTTAGTTTGGACTATAACTTTGAATATTTAAATGCTAAAATTGGAATTAATTGGAATGAGAAATAAGACAGCTAATTGAGTTGAACTAGCTGGAAAGACTAGCTAGCTCAGCTAGGTGAGTAAAAGGCAGTTCAATGGCCGTTCACCCAACAGTAAATGTTGAACCAAGTAACAGTTTTGTACCTATATATATGCAACCTCAATATCAGCCACAACCACAACTAAAACTAGCTCCACAAAAGTTTTCGTCTCAATCACAATTTCAACACCAACCACAACAGCAACTACCTCCACAAAATTTTCAGTCTCAACCACAATCTCAGCAACAGCCACAACTGCAACTACCTCCACAAAACTTTCAGTCACAACCACAACTTCAACACCAGCCGCAATTGCAACCACCACCACAACAACCAACACAAGTACAAGAACAAGAGCAAGGAGGACGACCACAAGGAACACCGTAAGGGGAAAAAATTCCGCACCACTAGGACAAGGAGCAGCCATTTTTGGGCAAGTAATTTGAAGAACTTAAATGAGTACAATGTGTTGGAACTATATTTTAATAAAAGTGATATTCGTCACTTTTTGGGCGAGGTTTAAGGACAGATCATTGCCCGGAATTACCGGATTATGATTGCATTGGAAAGGTTTTAGTTTGGACTATAACTTTGAATATTTAAATGCTAAAATTGGAGTTAATTTGAATGAAAAATAAGACAGTTAAGTGAGTTGAACTAGCTGGAAAGACTAGCTAGCCCAGCTAGGTGAGTAAAAGGCAGTTCAATGGCCGTTCACCCAGCAGTAAATGTTGAACCAAGTAACAGTTTTGCACCTATATATATGCAACCTCAATATCAGCCACAACCACAACAACAACTAGCTCCACAAAATTTTTAGTCTCAATCACAATTTCAACACCAACCACAACTGCAGCTACCTCCACAAAATTTTCAGTCTCAACCACAATCTCAGCAACAACCACAACTGCAACTACCTCCACAAAACTTTCAGTCACAACCACAACTTCAACACCAGCCGCAATTGCAACCACCACCACAACAACCAACACAAGTACAAGAACAAGAGCAAGGAGGACGACCACAAGGAACACCGTAAGGGGAAAAAATTCCGCACCACTAGGACAAGGAGCAGCCATTTTTGGGCAAGTAATTTGAAGAACTTAAATGAGTACAATGTGTTGGAACTATATTTTAATAAAAGTGATATTCGTCACTTTTTGGGCGAGGTTTAAGGACAGATCATTGCCCGGAATTACCGGATTATGATTGCATTGGAAAGGTTTTAGTTTGGACTATAACTTTGAATATTTAAATGCTAAAATTGGAGTTAATTTGAATGAGAAATAAGACAGTTAAGTGAGTTGAACTAGCTGGAAAGACTAGCTAGCTCAGCTAGGTGAGTAAAAGGCAGTTCAATGGCCGTTCACCCAGCAGTAAATGTTGAACCAAGTAACAGTTTTGCACCTATATATATGCAACCTCAATATCAGCCACAACCACAACAACAACTAGCTCCACAAAATTTTTAGTCTCAATCACAATTTCAACACCAACCACAACTGCAGCTACCTCCACAAAATTTTCAGTCTCAACCACAATCTCAGCAACAACCACAACTGCAACTACCTCCACAAAAATTTCAGTCACAACCACAATTTCAACATCAGCCGAAATTGCAACCACCACCACAACAACCAACACAAGTACAAGCACAAGAGCAAGGAGGACGACCACAAGGAAAACCATAAGGGGAAAAACTGCCGCAACGCTAGGACAAGGAGCATCCATTTTTGGGCAAGTAATTTGAAGACATTTACTGAGTACAATGTGTTGGAACTATATTTTAATGAAAGTGATCATCCTTTTCTGGCGAGTTTTCCATCAAGATCATTGCCCGGAATTATCGGATTATGATTGCATTGGAAATGTTTTAGTTTGGATTATAACTTTGAAAATTTAAATGCTAAAATTGAAGTTAATTTGAATGAGAAATAAGACAGCTAAGTGAGTTGAACTAGCTGGAAAGACTAGCTAGCTCAGCTAAGTGAGTAAAAAGCAGTTCAATGGCCGTTCACCTAGCAGTAAATGTTGAACCAGGTAACAGTTTTGCACCTATGTATATGCAACCTCAATATCAGCCACAACCACAACTAAAACTAGCTCCACAAAATTTTTAGTCTCAATCACAATTTCAACACCAACCACAATAGCAACTACCTCCACAAAATTTTCAGTCTCAACCACAATCTCAGCAACTGCCACAACTGCAACTACGTCCACAAAACTTTCAGTCACAACCACAACTACAACATCTGCCGCAATTGCAACCACCACCACAATAGCCAACACAAGTACAAGAACAAGAGAAAGGGGGACGATCACAAGGAAAACCGTAAGGGGAAACACTGCCGCACCACTAGGACAAGGAGCAGCCATTTTTGGGCAAGTAATTTGAAGAACTTTACTGAGTACAATGTGTTGGAACTATATTTTAATGAAAATGATATTCATCACTTTTTGGGCGAGGTTTTCGGACAGATCGTTGCCCGGAATTACCGGATTATGATTGCACTGGAAAGGTTTTAGTTTGGACTATAACTTTGAATATTTAAATGCTAAAATTGGAGTAAATTTGAATGAGAAATAAGACAGTTAAGTGAGCTGAACTAGCTGGAAAGACTAGCTAGCTCAGCTAGGTGAGTAAAATGCAGTTCAATGGCCGTTCACCCAGCAGTAAATGTTGAACCAAGTAACAGTTTTGCACCTGTATATATGCAACCTCAATATCAGCCACAACCAAAATAACAACTAGCTCCACAAAATTTTTAGTCACAATCACAATTTCAACACCAACCACAACTGCAGCTACCTCCACAAAATTTTCAGTCTCAACCACAATCTCAGCAACAACCACAACTGCAACTACCTCCACAAAACTTTCAGTCACAACCACAACTTCAACATTAGCCAAAATTGCAACCACCACCACAACAACCAACACAAGTACAAGCACAAGAGCAAGGAGGACGACCACAAGGAAAACCATAAGGGGAAAAACTGCCGCAACGCTAGGACAAGGAGCATCCATTTTTGGGAAAGTAATTTGAAGAACTTTACTGAGTACAATGTGTTGGAACTATATTTTAATGAAAGTGATCATCCTTTTTGGGCAAGTTTTCCGTCAAGATCGTTGCCCGGAATTATCAGATTATGATTGCATTGGAAAGGTTTTAGTTTGGACTATAACTTTGAATATGTAAATGCTAAAATTGGAGTTAATTTGATTGAGAAATAAGACAGCTGAGTGAGTTGAACTAGCTGGAAAGACTAGCCAGCTTAGCTAGGTGAGTAAAAGGCAGTTCAATGAGCTGAATAAGTACTGATCTAGCTCGGTGGAGCGGTCAGCTAACACTCAAGCTTAGTAAACTAAGGAGTGAAGTAGCTTACAAGTTAAAGGTCACCAAGCGAATAGTTGCAACCATTGGCCGAATGGGCACGAATTGAAAATGTGCAACTAAGGGGTGTGTCTTTTCACCAAAGGTCACATATTTTCACATGATACCCATTAGCCTACTATAAATACCCTCCTACATCAATCATTCTTTTCTCATTTAGTTATCAGTTTCTTATATATAAAATTTTCATAATAGGAATAAATTCCATATTATATAAAGAAAAATAAAAACACACCATAAAAAGTTCCGATAATACCTCGTTCCAAAGTCTCGGGAGTATTGACAAATACAAAGGTTGATAGGCTTTATTAAGAGTACAACTTCATAAAGATGCTTAACGGCTGCAGTAAACCGTCGTACTATAGACAATTTTTAGAATTAAGGAAAGGGTTTCGACTCGACTCTGCTAGTTTTAAGATTTAAACGTCTTAAACTCGGTTTTAAAAAATCCAGTTTTTACGGTCCCTATAATTTTAATTCTAAAAATCCGCCTTTTAAGCTACTACTTTAAAATCGGATTCGAATTTTAACGGTTTCTAAAACATTCTTTACTGGTTCGCAATTCCTTTAACATTTTCGCAATAATTTACGGTCCTAGGACGGGTCCGAAAATGTGCGATTCTATGACAGGTCCGAAAGGGTGCGATCCTAAGATAGATCCGAAAAGGTGTGATCCTACGAAAGTTCCGAAAGGGTGCGATCCTAAGACAGGTCCGAAAGGGTGTGAACCTAGGACGGGTCCAAAAAGGTGCGAACCTAGGACGGGTACGAAAAGGTGCAATCATAGGACGGGTCCGAAAAGGTGCGAACCAAGGATAGGTCTGAAATAATGCACACCAAAGACGGGTCCGAAAGGGTGCAAACCAAGGTTGGGTCCGAAATGGTGCGAGCGAACCAAAGACGTGTTTGAAAGGGTGCGAACCAAGGATGGATCCAAAAGGGTGCAAACCAAGGACGGGTACGAAAGGGTGTGAACCAAGGATGGGTCCGAAAGGGTGCGAACTAAGGACGAGTTCAAAAAGGTGCGAACCAAGGACGTATATGAAAGGGTGTGAACCTAATACAGGCTCGAATACGACTTAAAATGGTGCAAGTCGTATACGAGCTCAAAGAGGTGCGAGTTGCATACGGGCTCGAAGAGTTTCAAGATGCATACGACGTCGAAGAGGTGCAAGTCGCATACATGCTCGAAGAGGTGCGAGTCAAATACAACCTTGAAGAGGTGCGAGTCGCATACGGGCTTGAAGAGGTGCAAGTCGCACACATGCTCTAAGAGGTGCGAGTCAAATACAACCTCGAAGATGTACGAGTCGCAGATGGACTCAAAGAGGTGCGAGTCGAACATGGGCTCGAAAAGGTGTGAGTTGGCAACCGCACTCTCAAAGAAATGATAAATGCAATGTTGCAAGAATCATAGTTACCCCAGTAAATGTGGGGGGAAGGTTTGCTTACTACGAGTCGTATACTAAACTTTGGAAAGGTATGGTACCATCTTACAAACACCTCAAAGTGTGGGGGTGCCTTGCAAAGGTTAATGCTCAAGAAGCAGAGTAGCTTCAAAAAATTTTGAATGATATTCCCACGTGGAAAAAGTTGTGCTTGCATTACGTGTACACTGAGATAGTCATTCAGCTATCTCTTGGGCACAAAGTATGTTATATAATGGCAAATCTCGTCACATAAGATGACGACATAAGAACATTAGAAACTTGATCTCAATAGGAGTACTCACGATAGCGTTTATCAAACTTGTCGATAGCCTAGCTGATCCGTTCACTAAAGGTTTGGCAAGAGATCAAGTAGAAAGATCATTATGAGGTTTATGAGTTTAAAAACCTATAAAGAAAGATGAAGTTTGATGGTAGCCCTACCTAACTGACTGGAGATCCCAAGAAATATGTTCAAGGGGACAACAACTTCAAACTAATTCTACCCAAACACTGTAAGACTAGTCTCTCTACCCAGTTCTCAACTGAAAAAGGTTTGATGATGAAACAGTGCAATCCTGTTAGTAAATAGGTTAAGCTTAAAAGCTTTTAATGATTCCAGAACTTTATGAGATGAGTATTACAGAATACTTTTGCAAAAGTTATTGGCAGATCACCTAAATTAGTGTGAATAATACCAATTTTAGGAGGGAGAAGGAAATGCTATCTCTCCAAGTCACTCATGATACCATGTTTGTTTAGGGCCAAAATGAACACAATAGAGAACTTAGTTTCTGTAAGAAAATGAAACTGTGTTATGCATGTATCTATTTACACCAAAGCCCAGGGGTTCAAAACATCGCGTTCACTCCCTGGCCGAGTAAATCCGACATGTATTAACTATGACTGGTTCAAAGCGAATGCTACCAACTCAGATGCAGTGATTTTTCACAATACCCTCGAAAAGTCCCTTTGTCTAGCTTCTTAGGGAATTTAGTCAGTCTATTCTTTCGAGTCTCCAGAGTCATCATATGTTTAGGATTATTTATTTTCATGTGGGGGATTGTTGGAAATTAATTTTAATGAAAGTGATATTCATAACTTTTCCGGCGGGTTTTCTGGCAAGATCGTTGCCCGAAATTACCGGATTATGATTGCATTGGAAATGTTGTAGTTTGGACTATAAATTTGAATATTTAAATGCTAAAATTAGAGTTAATTTGAATGAGAAATAAGACAGCTAAGTGAGCTGAATTAGCTGGAAAGACTAGCTAGCTCTGCTAGGTGAGTAAAAGGCAGCTTAACCCAACTCAATGAGCTGAATGAGTACTAATCTAGCTGGGTGGACTGGTCAGCTAACAATTGAGCTTAGTGAACTAAGGAGTGAAGTAGCTTACAAGTGAAAGGTCAGCAAGCGAATAGTTGCAACCGTTGGCCGAATAGGCACAGACTGAAAATGTGCAACTAAGGGGTGTGTCTTTTCACGAAAGGTCACATCTTTTCACATGATGCCCCTTCGCCTACTATAAATACTGATGTGATCATGGAAAGCTCTGAAGGAAGAGCCAGAGATAGCTGGAAGGATAACACGTTCAAGAGCTAAGAAACTCGCTCAGGAAGCTCATACACTCATCTCCAATGCAGACATCAATCAAAGGGAAGCTGAAGCTGACATATTCAACCTAACATCCCTGAAGATTGAAGAACCCGGTAACATTCACCAGGTAACTTCGGTGATGGCTTTGTACTCATTTCCTCAAAGGTTTTAACCGAGGTTTTTAACGAGGCAAAGTCATTGCTACGTCGGGTTATCTAAGTGAAGTTACAACGGGAATAACGTGCAAGTCACAATGACTTATGCACTTAGANTGCATTTAGACTTTTTAGGCGCACCAAACAGGTTTCCTTTTTAGGAAAGGGACGCCTTGTAGTTTTCTGTTTTAGATTAGAAGCCTTGTTGTTTTTATTCAGAAGACTTGTAGTTTTAAGCAAACGCTCTGTTGTTTCTGATTTTTTAGACTTAGAACGATAATTTAAAGGGAGTCTTAGCCCTAATGTCTAAGACACACGAAATTTGCTAAGAAAAAAACAGATTGAACTTTACGTTCTATGAGATCAAAGCATCTCCCCTTGCTTGGTTGAAAAATCAGGATCATCTCCTTACATTCATTGTGAATTCAAGAGAGATTTCTAACCAGCACAAGTGTCTATCATCTCACTTGTGTGTCGAAAACCACCTCCCCTTTCCATCAATCATCCATTCTCCTTCAAATAATCAATATGACAGCCTTTGCTTTGGAGTAGATCACCTAGGATCACATCAAATACCCTCCTCCATCATTCATTTTTTCTCATTCAATTATCAGCTTTTTTCGATATACAATATTTATAATAGGAATAAATTCCATATAGTACAAAGAAAAATAAAATACAAGCCATAAAAAGTTCCGATAATACCCGTTCCAAAATCTCGGGAGTATTCACAGATACAAAGGTTGATAGGCTTTATTAAAAGTACAGCTTAATAAAGATGCTTAATGGTTGTATCCTGGGATTATGAAATTATAGTAAACCGTCATACTACAAGCAATTTTTAGAATTAAGGAAAAAATTTATACTCGAGTTCGTTAGTTTTAAGATTTAAACGTTTTAAACTCGGTTTTAACAAATTCCGGTTTGTACGGTCCCTATACAATGATGTCTGACGGAGGAAACACGTAGGACGTTGAGTGTTCTGGACTTTCGTTCTTCGCATTTAATCAAGCTTTAGTGTGAAGTGAAATATTTGTTTATTGCACGTTGTTCAGTTTTCTCTTTTGTTTTTAGTTTGGCTTGTATGTTCTCTGTGTGTCTTCGTATGCGTACACCTTCTCCATTCTCGACTCTCTTCTTCTCTCTTCATCATTTCCTTTAGAGAACCACCTCCATTGTTCTCTCTTTCTTCTTTCATCATCGACATTTCATCTTCATTATTTGCGAAAAATGCTAGGCTCATGAGTTCAAGAAGATCTCATCAAAAGAAATCTAAGTATCCACATGCATCAGGGCGCAAGCATCTCGAAGGTGTCCACGAAAAATATCAGAGGGACATTGTGCTTGATCCTTCAAGATTTCCACGCAGGCTATACGCGACATGTAGATATCCTCCACGTCGTCGGATTAACTTATATTTGAAGCCAGAGTACCTTATAGATCTGGTCAAGCACTTAATGGTACCTCATATTTGAAATTCTTAAAAGCTTCTTGTTTTTGTCCATTATTGAAATTACTAGTACGAAAGTCCTCCCTTTCCAGGAAATTGGTCCACCAAATGTTATGCAGATCTTTTATCAATTCAAAGAAACACGAGATGTGGTTTGTCTTCGGTGAACATCCTTTAATATTTTCACTGCGTGAACTTGGCATGCAAATTTTAAGTGTATATTAGTTTCATATAAATGCGAAGGCCTGGAAAATGTTACAACTGAGGTTAGACATGCTTGTAAAGTTTTTCTTTGAGTTTGTCCATCGATATATTTACCTGTGTTGAAAATATATAAAATGTTATGTCATTCCAAGAAACAAGAAGTGGTGCAGGGGATGGACGAGTATGTGATTCAAGGTTGGATATAATACGGTAAAAAATCATATTTAAGAAACTTTAGTTCAGTAGCTCGTGGACCACACAAAAGTTATCAGTTGTTTTTGTCCATTAGGAGAACATGGACAAGTCTGCATTGGTGGACCTGCTGATCATATACTGATTAGCTGGTTCATTGGCATGTTGGTTGATGGACATGTCCAGTTCTGTAGACATAAATACAAAGATACATGGAAATGGAACATCAATGTTAAGAATTCCGTCCATAGTTTTGCTCCCAACCGTTTCAACAAATTATCATGGTATTATGAAATCGACGCCATTTATTCCCCTATGAATTGGGTACTGACCACTGGGTGGCCCTTGCTATAGATTTGAAGCAAGGTAAGATTGATATATTAGATCGCTGTGTGAAAGAAATGATGATGCAGAGGTGGACGTGATCATGAATCTCGTGGACGATATCCTTGCGTTGCTAGTTAAGGAACTGGTCCCTATAAATTCAGCTACCATCTCACTACCTGATTTGTTTCACCACTCTATGCTTCCTTACATGCCTCAGAATCAACGTATTGGTGACTGCGGACCTTTATCTATCAATTTTGTAGATATCCACGTTCAAGAGATCGACTTCTTTAGGATCACATATGTGATAGTGGACAATTTATGATGCACTATGCGATCGATCTGTATGAGGAATACATTTAGCATGTTCTTTACTAGTTGATATTTTAATGTTAGTTGTCGTTTTGGAACTTGTATTTGTGGAGATTTGTATTTACAAACTATGTAATCACTTTTAACTCTTATTACTTTAATTTGATTATGTTTTCTCACATTAGCTGAAGTTAACAAAATATGCACAAGGGATCCACAAATTATATGTTTAGAAATTAGTGATAAAAATCCTTAAGTCCAGCACTTATTCATTTCACAACATATTTATAGAAACATTGTTTCAATTGTATTTCCAAAAAGGACCATAATTGCGATAATGTCATATTCGAGATACCGAAATACATGGACGAGTAAATAATACATTTTCTAGTGGAGACAGGTGGACATTATTGAAGACGGACCATGAAGTTGTCCACCACAACAACCAGTGGACACCGCAATGTCTAACTATGGACAAATCAAAACATTTGGGTGGTTGAACTGACATATTATCAAACCATGGATAATTTTGATAATATAGAGTAAGTACACCATCATATGTTGACAATAAAACATCCACAATGATATTAATGCCAAAATATCAATAACTTGGTCCACACGATACATGTGGACGTACAAGACAATCAATGATTGATATTTTCTTTACCACATCCTAATACATTAAATGCCAATAATGGTCATTTATGGCACGTCAAATTATACACTTCGTTAAACTGATCAAGCTTGGTTTTTGTGCCACAAACAAAATGTAGCTAAGTACAAAGATGTAGTTTCTTGCATACCACAATACCACTAATTTGTGATATTTCTTATAATAGAACATGGTTTTGGCATTTTTGAAAAGTCTATCCACCAAAAATGGTAGATTAGAAAAGAATTCTCTTTGTATTTAGTGGTTTTGCGGAAGACGAGTTGTTCGTGCTCACAATGGAAAAATGTGTTTCTTTATTTTTGCCAAAAACCAATTTTTTATGTTTTTAAAAAGTGAGTATAATTAATGAGGTCAAAAGAGTAACATACTAATCTTAATACCCTAATTAGGCCTTGACATAGTCTAAGAAATTTTAAAATAAGCCATCAACAAGATAAAAAAGACTTCACTCTGCGAAATGGTCGAGGTACGAGCCAACTACAGAATCAATCTTCATCTTCATAGCCATGTATCCATCTAACTACCAAAATCAAGGGTCTAAAAAAAAAAGGTAATATATAAGACAATGTTCTTCTTCCCAATACTAGAAAATTAATCACAAATAAGATGCATACTAAATCACTAGCTCTAGAAACAACTAATCCTAAGAAAGAAAACTATACATCTCATTCGAGATCATCCTACAATACAAGTACAATCAAGTTCAGATTTTTTCATTCTCTAGTGTCATGGTTAATCATTTATGAGACACAAAGTCGAATTTTGTACTGCTTCAATCTTAGAGACCAACAATAGAGAGAATGAAGTTTGAATCGAAAAACACAAGCTTTAACCAAGAGATATCAAATTAAGAAGATCATTATAAATAGGAAGAAGATGCAAAGTGTGAGGAAATATAATAAGAACACAAAAAATAAAGGCAACACACAAGACTTTTACAATCCGGAGCATTAACTAGCTAATCTACATTAATTTCGCCAAGGCCTTATCTTTGCAATCCACTATAATAAAAAAGATACACAGTTACCAAGCTACAAGCACATTGTGGGAGTGTAAATTCTCCCGGATCGGATTTCCGGAGTCTGACCCGACTCACCAAGTAAATGGGCTTCCCAAACCCATTTAAGGGAAGTGAGCCCGTGAGGAGAGCCCGAGAAGAGAGCTCGCGAGGAGAGCTCGCGACAAGAGCTCGCGAGGAGAGCACACGAGGAGAGCACGAGAGGATAGCACGCGAGGATAGCTCGCGAGGAGATCTCGCGAGGAGAGCTCGCGAAGAGAGCTCGCACAGGGAGCTCGCAGAGAGAGTTCGCAGAGAGAGCTCGCGAGGAGAGCTCGCGAGGAGAGCTAGCGAGGAGAGCTCGCGACGAGAGGTCGCGAAGAGAGCTCGCGAAGAGAGGTCACGAAGAGAGGTCATGAAGAGAGCTCGCAAAGAGAGCTCGCAAAGAGAGCTCACGGAGAGAGCTCACGAGGAGATCTCGCAAAGAGATCTCGCAAAGAGAGCTCGCAAAGAGATCTCGCAAAGAGAGCTCGCAAAGAGAGCTTGCGAAGAGAGCTCACGTAGGGAGCTCGCAGAGAGAGTTCACAGAGAGAGCTAGAGAGGAGAGCTCGCGAAGAGAGCACGCAAGGAGAAGTCGCAAGGAGAGATCGCGACGAGAACTCGCGATGAGAACTCATGAGGAGAGCTTTAAAAGAGAGCCCGCAAAGAGAGCAGGCGAAGAGGGAGAGCTCACAAAGAGGGAGACCTCGCGAAGAGGGAGAGCTCACGAAGAGCGAGAGCTAGCGAAGAGGGAGAGCTCACGAAGAGGGAGAGCTTGAGAAGAGGGCTGATCCGAAGCGCACAAGAGTGGTCAACGCCTCCGAGTAGACCACCGAAAATTGTGCTGTATCTAAGTCAAAATCGGCAGTTACACGGGAGAATTCAAAAGAGAATCTCTGCAATAAATGCTCATTAAGAAGGCTCATCAAGAGGGTGAGGCTAGAAATAGGGAGAGGGAACTCAAGGAGAGGGGTTTCAAATTTTCATAAAAAAACTCTTGAGAAAACATACTTGTTGTTCTTGAGAGGATTGTAGCACAAACTTGATAAATAAAATACAAATTTCAATTTCTTTACTATTTTTGATTAAATTGGGTCTGAGAGATTCTGCTCTCACATTTTGGCGCCGTCTGTGGGGAGAGAAGACAATGATCCAAGTGAATTTGTTGAAGAACGTTCACTCTGCCCAAAATAAGAATGGAGACACCAACTAACACTCATACCGAAAACCAGCAGGCTCCTACCCTGAACCAGGAAGCGTCAGTCGTGAACGAGAACTCCTTAGCCGAGCTGAAGATGATGCTGGCGACACTGGTGGCATCTGCTGAGAAGCAGAAAGAGTCAAGCGAAGCGCTCATCGCTCGCTTCAACAATCACGAGGAGCATGTGACGACCCGACTCGTGACCTTGACAAATGTCCAGTCGGATCTAGAGGTTCGACTTGGAGCTTTGACGAACCCAATGGGGAGAGCCGATCCGATGGTCTTGATCTCGGAGAACACAGGAGGTGGTGGATTCGGAGGCGAGAGATCTCTGGATGCGAACCAGAGAGCTGGCGATTCTCAGAATCCAAACTAGAGAACTGAAGAGCTCCTGAACGCGAACAGGAGAACCGAGGACATCCCGCCTTCACAGCGGAGAAGCGAGAGCTTGCTGGACAAAAACCGGAGACCTGGTGACCGTTTGGGTCTAAACTGGGGAAGCGAAGAACTCTTGCGTGCAAACATGAGAACTGGCAATCCTGTAGGTCCGAACCAGAGAAGCGACGATCCACTGGATTCAAGCAGGAGAGCTGAAGATCTTTCGTCCTCGCAGTAGAGAAGCGAGAGTTTGCTGGATGCAAACCTGAGAGCTGAAAACCGGACAGCTGAAAACCAGAGAACCCTGGGAGACACTGGAGAGCTGCACACTCCAAGCTGCATACAAAGAGCCAAAGATAACCTGGGAAGGAGTTCACATGAGCAAATGGATCGCGATTACGATGTGCTCCAAAGATCTATTGTCAATGAGAATGCCAAACTCCTTGCGGTGACATCAAAGGTCCACAGGGTCTCCATCGCGGACCCAGAGATCGATCGCGGAGACAGAGAGGACTCATTTCACCCCACGTATTGCTGAAGCACAGATAAGGGACACTAGAAATCTAAGACTCCCCATTTATTAAGGGAATTCGGAACCAAAGGTGCACATGACAGCTTTCAGGCTTGCCGTCACCAGAGCACATTTCAACGAAGAAGAAAAAGATGCAAGGTATTGCAGGCTCTTCGTCGAAAACCGGACAGGATCGGCTCTTGAGTGGTTTTCCCAACTTGAGGGAGGTTCGATTGACAGCTTTACATAGTTGTCGACAGCATTTCTCAAGCATTATTCCATTTTCATGGACAATAGAACCTCAGACGCCGACCTCTGGACTCTAAGTCAAGGTCTGAATGAATCACTCCGAAGTTTCATTGGACGTTTCAAGAGTGTCAAAGCAAATGTGGCCGACGTAAGTGAGTCGACAGCACTAGCTGCACTCAAACACCAGCCCTGGCATGAGTCCCGCTTCCGTTTTGATCTGACGATTCACAAGCCAGAGACGATTGAAGACGCATTCCATCGCTCCGAAAATTGGATTATTTCTGAAGAAGAAAAGGCTGCCCTCTCAAAGAAATTTTCGATAGTAAGTGGAGCTTCTGACTCAGCTCTCCCGCCAAAGATATTCGAAAACAGAGACAACAAAGAATACCGAAGGAGTTTTATGGGATCTCAGTCATACAATGTCAAAAAGGAGGACAAAAGTAGGAGAGCGGGGAAGGTCCTCGAATGCTAGGACGCGACATGGATGCTTACTATAAGTTACATAAATGTAATGCACATGTGACACGTGTGTTACAAACTCAAGGACTTCCTCAGCAAGAAGTTCGCCAAAGGAGAACTAAAAAAGGGATCGATCTAGAGACAGTTTTGCACGAGATGGAAGCTCCCGAGGAAGACAAAGAGGTCCTCGTAGGAAAGAGAGCGCGAAGTCCGGAGCGGGGAGGTGCTTCGAAGGCTCCTCAGAATAAAAGAATAAACTTCATCATGGGAGGGTTGGGACATTGCTGAGAGTTTGTCTCTTCGGTAGGGTCATACGTAGGAAAGACAGAGTTTGGTAAAGAAAGTCACACCTCAGATCCTAGGGGTGAGATAAGCTTTACCGAGCAGGATGCTTCTCGTTTAAACCTACCTCATGATGACGTCCGAGACGTTAAGCTTGACATTGGAGAAAATTGCGAGATATCGTGCGTGTTGATCAACACAAAGAGCATGATGAATGTCAAGTTCCTTGACACGCTCAAGTGAATGAGAATTGAAGGTTCAAAAGTAAGAGGCCCTGCAACACACCTAACAGAATTGAATGGAACGACAGAATTGTCGCTCGAAACAATAAGGCTCATGGTGTCTGCAGATGGAGTACATAAGCTTGTTGAGTTTACGGTGGTGGAAAAACCGACGACTAATAATGTCATCTTGGGGACGCCTTGCCTCCATGAAATGAAAGCCTTCCCGTCTACCTACCACCAATGTGTGAAGTTCCCGACGAAAGAAGGCGTAGGAGTTCTCCGGGGAAATCAGAAGGATTCTCGAATATGCTATATGATTAGCCTCAAGTTCAGAGCCTAAAAGTAGTTACAGAACTAAGATCACTCCTCCAATGGAGATGATCTGAGTCCGTGATAGTGATAATAGGATTTTGAAGTCCTACTGGGTATCAATTACCTGTCATTGTAGTATAGATGGGTTTTCAATCCATAATGGGAATGTACTAAACAATCTGGATGCAATGGATGCTTTAAAGTCAAGCTAAATGTTAATAAGGGGTTGTTTGCTAAAAGTCCTAAGTGCAATGAACATAAAATGCATAAACATAAAAAGAAGCATAAAAGAGTCAAATGTAAAAACAGAGTAAAAGCAAGGATGGTGAAGATGTAAGCAATGTAAAACAGTTCCTGTGGACAAAGGGTAATCGACTAAGAATCCATCATGGGCTACCTAAGTACCTAACATACTTCATACAATGAGCTAACCCCTAGACAGTAGCAACATAAACAATCAATTCCAATTCCTTGGTAATCAATCTCAAGAAAAGCAGTCACAGACTCAACTGCCATCATAGACGGTGACTACCTAGCAGGCATGAACAACAAATACTATAGTCAATAAGCTTCCCAAACATCTAATTACTTAGAAGGAACGAATCTCTGAAATCACCTAGATCCGGACACCTTCAGTGACTCACCTTCCAGTGTTGAAGGGCCTAACGGTGGGTTTTCAGTCACTTCTGGGTACAACTACAATCAACATTACGAACATGTGAAACATAAGGGATTTAAGAACAAACAACTTAGGTACTAAGGAAAACCCCGAATATCAACCTTAGTCTACCCCCATCCTCAGGAACTTAGTGAACTACTCACTACTCATGG
>OVBE01003192.1:0-27736 GCA_900406425.1 Iberis pinnata
TAGCTACTTATCGCCTAGAACTGTACACTTTCTATTGATAAAGTTAAAGTTCACAAATACCTAGAGAATTTTGAAGCCCTAGGTAGATACTCAAATAAAACGGTTTAGTAAAATTATCGGCTAGCTGATTTTCAAAAGAAACATGCTCAATCACTACAAGTTTATTCTCTACAAGTTCTCTAACAAAGTGATGTCTTATGTTTATATGCTTAGTTCGTGAGGGTTGCACATGGTTCTTAGAAATGTTAATTGCACTTAGATTGTCACATATGAATGATAAATGTTCAGAAGTCATACCATAGTCAATTAGCAATTGCCTCATCCACAAGAGTTGTATACAATAACTTCTTAAGACCATATATTTCGCTTCTGCAGTAGATAGAGACACACAATTTTGCTTCATATTGTGCCATGAAACCAGATTATTTTCAAGAAAGAAACACCCTCCTGATGTGCTTTTATGATCATCTAAGCAACCTGTCCAGTCAGCATCACATACCGTAGTCTGTTGTACCTCGAACGTATTTGATAACACGTTTGACTGCAACAAGGTGTGATTCTGTAGGAGCAGCCTGATAATGAGCACATAATTCAATACTTTAGACAAAGATCTGAGCGACTTGCACTTAGGTATAAGAAACTCTCAATCATGGCTCTATACACCTTCTCATCTACTTTCTTTCTAACTCTGTTCACATGTTCTGGTTTGGGAACTAGATTCCATCGAGTGAATTGATCAAGTTCATCATGCATAGCTGCTGTCTAGAGTTCATCTTCAAGTGTTTCATTTACAGCTTTAGGTTCTGTAAAAGATAGAAAACATGCCAGGTTTACCATCTCTTTGAAGTCAATAACTTTGTTTCGTGTTATTCTTTCACCCAACACATCTCCTTTAACATCTTTAGAGCACTAATGTTCGGATATCACTCTTACTTCAGTTTCTTTATTGTCAAATTCTTTACTTGAGTCTTGATTCTCTAGCTCTCCTGATTTGATCCAGTTGTTGGTTTACGTTTTGTATCATGTGTAACACACGAAACCTCATGTAACACTTCACTGGTTCTTAGCTGTTTCTTGTCATCACATACAACATTAAATGATTCACATCCTTTAACAGTAGCTGATTATAAAGAAGGCATTCCACGAACAGCTCATGCTTGAACTACCATTTGAAGACCATGAATGTTCATGTGTCTTGAACAACCGCTGTCGAAGTACCCAATTTCATGATCCTGAGACTTAGTAGTTGTATATGAGATATCTTTACAGACCCAGAGTCTGTGGTAGCTGTATGAGACACAAATGATGCAGCAAAGAAACATGTCAGATTAGTGGGGTCGTAGCTTCCATCATTCATGTGATTAACATGTCTTTTACCATATAGAACATTTTTGGGATCCACGCTTTTAGATATTGTGTTGGTTCAGGTTAGCATTCACCTAGACTCTATGCAAGCTTCACACATTTATGAATGGTGTAACACCTTCTCCAATTATGTCCAGATTTCTCACAAAAATGACATCCTCTTTTAGTATATGTCTTCCTTTCTTCCTTTCTCTCAACAGCTGGTTTTCTGATCTGAATCTTATCTTGTTTTGCAATAAAATTAGAGAGATTACTGATTTCTACATTAGAAGAAGATTATGCACCTTGATATCCAAGACCCCAATTCACTTTTGGTGGTTGTCCCATACTTAAGATATGATCCAGATTCTTTGTTCCACTATTAAGCATTCGAATCTTCTTGTGATTTTACGTCAACTGAGATTCAAGTCCCTGTTGTTTCTTTCTTTCTTGATCAATAACATAAGACAATCTCCTTAACTTCATATTCATCTCTTGTTTCTCTTTTAATTGAACCGCCAATTCTTCTTTTAATTTGTCAACTTCAGAATCTCTCTTTTACTAGATCTTCAGTTCTTTTTGATTCAACCTTGGTGAATACACTTTGTTTTATCTCTAGGATATTAACATGAGCTTTTAACATTGTATTTTCTTTAATCAACATAAGATTATCATGTCTTAAACTCACATACTTGTCATACAGACTTTTTGAGTTCCAACGTCGGATCAATGTCTTCCTCATTTGAATCACAATCACCGTATGATGATTTTTCTTCCACAGTAGCACACGTGTGTGTGACACAAGAGCAACACAGTTTAACATCAATATTTCTTCATCTACTCCATCTGATTCGGTATGACTGAAGCAAAGCAAAGTTTTTTCACTTTTCTTCAGAGAGCTAGGACATTCATTCCTAGTGTAACCAAAGCCTTTGCATTCAATGCACTTAAGCTTCTTTATCTTTGTGAGTATACATTCACTTATGAAGTGACCATATCCCTCACACTCATGACATTGTAGATCTTTCTTTCGTAAGTTCCTATCCCCATCATTTCAAGAATTCCTGAAAGCAGATCTATCTCCTTCTTGTTCCAAATTCTTCACCATCTTGTTAAAATTCTTTGCCATCAAACTCAAATTTTCTTCAATCTGTTGAACTCGATTGTCCTCAGTTTGAGTTGTAAATGCTATTTCTTTTGATTTACTAGGTTTATCATTCTCAGTTTCTAGTTCTTCTGCTTTCAACATCGTAACCAATTGATCAAACTTCATGTCATCAGTATTCATGGCCATCTTCAAGAACAGCCTTGTAAGCATGATATTTTGGTGGTAAACATCTAAGCAATTTCTTGACCAATTTTTTCTCCTTATATTTCTTTTCCAGAACAATTTCTTCATTGGCTATAGAGCTCAGCTTTGTAGAAAATCTAGTGATCGATTCATCATTGTCCATCTTCAAGTTTTCGAATCGTGAAGCAAGATGATCTATCCTTGTTCTTCGTACATTGCTATACCCTTTGAAGTGTGTGACAAGTGTGTCCCACACATCTTTAGCAACTCCACATCCATGGATAAGTTCAAAATATTCAAGACCAACAACCATGAATATGGCAAAGATAGCTTTGGAGTTGTATTTTGAAGCTGACTTTTCTGCTTCAGTCCATTTATCAATCGGTTTAGGTATCACTTTCTGATTTTCATCGAGCGTTGTAGGCCTTTTCCAACCATGAACAACATATGTGCATGCATCTTCATTTATGCTTCTAATCACATGTCTCATACGAGATTTCCAATGTCGGAAATTTCTTTCATTTAGCATTTTTTCACAAATTGATTGAGGAGACTTTGCTCTGAGCCATACTTCCATTATATGTCTTATGGAGATTATGGAAATCAAGAAATACACTTGTTTTTGAAAATAAAACCATCATTGATCAAGTTACTCTGTTTCACGCTCAAGCTGATGCTTTGCAATGGTATTCTACCTTTACAAATTCGCCTGCGAATCCAACTGTCTCCCGGCAATATCAATGGAAACCACCGGTAAACAACAATGTTAAGTGTAATGTTGATGTCAGTATCTCAAATGGCGATGGTCTTTCAGGAATGGGATGGATAATTATAAATGATAGAGGTGAAGTTTTACATTGTGGATTAAGTAAATTTGAGGGCAGGTCAAACTTTGAAGAATCTGAAGCTAATGCTTTACTATGGGGTATACAATGCGCATGGTCACTTGGATATCGCCGAGTTCAATTTGAGAATGATAATGTGTCTATGATTCGAGATGTTCAGAATCATCACACCAATCTCAAACACCAGTTTATTCTGGAAGAACTCCGTCAGTGGACTCCTCATTTCAATTTTATAGAATTCTAATATAGTCGTCGATGTACAAATTCTTGTGCTGATATGCTTGCCTGTCAAGCTAAAATCTATGCGTCTGAATACTATTTATATGATTATTGTCCTTGGTATCTTTTAGAGTTTGCTCAAAAGGATTATAATGTGGATTTGTAAACAATGGTTTATTAATAAAGTTATATCGTCGTGAAAAAAAAAAACATTTTTCTTTAATTTAATTAAATGTATTAAATTTAAAGAATAGTTATTTAATTAATTAATAATCATTTCCATTAAACCATTTTTATCGATTCCAACCATTCCCGCATTTCAGATAGTTATTCAGTTATCTAATTTAACGGGATAAACAAAATGCCATCCCTACTTTCGCCTTCATGGCTGACTAAACGGCATCGCTCGTGTTATAAAGTGAATACAAATATTAGAGAACCTCCTGAAGGACTGCATCTTCATTTTTGTTTATTGTTGTTGATCTTTAGCATCTAAATTCAAATCACATAAGTAACAATAACCACTCAGAATATGTATACACAAAAACATATTTTGGCTTATAAGAAGAATCCTCAAGATCTCGAAGCAAGCAAGAAGAAGTTCACTCTCTACAAATACAAATAATAGAATAGAAGAGTCGAAAATTTCCGATCTTTAAGCATTAGGTTGGTGGCTCCTGGTGAGAGGAATTTGATCAGAGGTGATGCTTTTGATGTTGACATCAAGAGGATATAATCGATAGTCCATATCCAATTCTCTGCATAATTTACCAATCTCTTCAAGTAATTGACCTCTCCTGACAAATCTTTCTCCCATGTTTTGATGGTTCATCTTATGTGTTGGCCACATCGTGATCTTTGCACTGTTCAATCCAGACATATCTTTAAAGACAATCCTTGAAGAAGGATGCCAATGGTCCTTCTTGTTTTCTAAATAGCTGAGTATCCTCTGTTTTAAGATGGTTATCTTTTCAGGTGGAGTTGCTATATGGACAAAGAACTCAATGGTATCTTGCATATCTGGACTTCGGTAATAGTTAGCTATTGGTTTATTGCCAAGAAGACTATTTGGATATACAATCTTCTGATTATCAAATCTAAGAAAGACTGTATTCAATATGTTCATTTCTTCCACAACCATCTAAACAAAGGAAAGCAGAGGATTATTAGCCTTTTCTTTTTAAGTTATGTTAAATGTAGAAACAGAGTTTCAAAGATGCATACCTGGACACCATCTATTTCACATCTGTCACCTACATCAAATGGGTGCATAACGAATACGAAGATTACAGCTTCAAAGATGGTTTTGCATGAATTTCCAAACACAAAGGCTACGAGTAGAAGCTGAGAGCTAATCACAAGCAAGAACTTGGTTGTTGCGATTCCAAGAATCAGAAGCCAGATGATTATGATTATAATGCTGACCAATATATCCACGATTCTATGAAGTCTGTTCACTGCTGTTTTTGTATCGTTTAAAGTCAAAGCTAGTGCTCTTCGTTCTCTAAAGGCATTAACCTAGAAAAAGAACATACTTGTCAAATGAGATAAAGTTTTGAGATTTCAAGTTTAGGAATAAACACTTACCACCCAATCCTTCAGGCAAGATTTGCTGATTCTGTGACTCTCAGAAGCTTCCTCAAACAGACCCATAGCTCTTTCAGTCTCTTCTTCAGACAGAAAACGCATTATGTCTTCGATAAATATATACCTAAACAAAACCCGAAATAAATCCTCTGTTTTTCAATAAAAATCAAATCAAAGTTGTGAAAAAGAAGACCTGGATCCAGGCTCAGCAACATTCTGGAAAATCTTTCTTGCTGCAAGTTTTGCTTCATATTCACTTCTTATCTGAGTGGCGTTATCATCTTTACGCGTGGTCGAGTCTTGTATTTGTTCATCCAATGTAGATAGACTTCCTTTTCTTATTACATTCATTAGCCTCTTCATTTTCCATGCAGAAACGTTTCTAGTGTTCATTCTCTGCAAATGATCGATCCTTATCCCTTCTTTTTCTCCTTTTTTAGAACCAACCCGCGAAAGCACCTGACTTTTCCCAATTATGGTTGGACTCTTCTGCATCCTTCCACTTCCTATGGTGACTTGTGGACCAGGACCAGGAGGAGATAGCTTAGCTCCAGCCATCTCTAAGGTCTTCACATCGTTTGCTACTTTCTCCTCTTCCATTTGAATCACTATTCTTGGAGGACCCGAGAGAGTCTCAATCACGTATTGAGTAAACAATGATTCTTGAATCCGATCGAAGTAAGTACTCATATGAAACGATGAAGCAAGAACTTTGACCAGTAATGTTTTGATGAGCCAGATGATAACAGCAACGAGTAAACAGACTAATACCAAAGTCACGTACTTAAGCACAGTGCTTCGAGCCTCTCTTTCGACTTTCTTGTCAAACAAGAAATGCCATGCGATTAACACAAGCCCTAGCCAGAGACAATTCTGTACCGCCTGTCTTATCCCATAGACGAAATATAAAACCCTTTTCCTCAGAAGGAAGTTGCTCTCGATGAAGTAGACTAATAGCTTCACTATCCAACTCGAGACTAATCTCCCACATATCAACACAAGAACCATCACTCCCCATTTCCACAAAGCTAGGTTCCAAAGTGTCTTGCCTCGCAAGTAAGGGATTACAAGGCTACATATCAAACCAGCTATGATGAGAATCAGAAAAACCCATTCCACTATTACCCAAAAACAGAATTTTTCCTTCTTGAAACCTTCTGGTAAATCCTCTTCGGAAAACGGATCTTCGTCTTCTTCCAAATCCATGGCTCCTCCTCCTCCTACTCCTTTGGTTGGAGTTCCTGATCTAGTGGTTTTGCCGCTATACCCGGGTTTTAAATTCCCGGATCTTGGAGTCCGACCCGAAACAATATCCGGATACGCCGGAGTCGGATGATCCATCAATCTAGATCTGGTTTTGGTCTTCATCAAAGTCTTAGTCAACCTTGTAGATCTATTTGAGCTACACTTCACAACCTCTGATTCATCTTCTTCGTCACTACTATCACTATCTTTAATAGACGGAGAATGTGTGATTCTGTTATGCCTCCATCTAATCGCATCGACGGTTCCGTTACGGTTTCCTGCAGTCTTCGGTGATGAGCAACCGGAAGCCGCCGTTACTGATAACAGAGGAATCGTATGTGTTTGAAGCTCCGGCATATTAGGTTCCATGTCGAGAGAGATTTCATCGCCGGAAGCTTTTTGCTTGTTAAGAAATTGATTAATTAGCTTAGACGGCGGATCTAGCTCCTCCGATTTCTCACACTTTCGCCACATGAATTCAAAGCTACCGTCATCTTGTTCACCTCCGGTCTTACTATTGTTATCACCGTTAGAGAAATTATAGCTTGATTCTCTCGAAAACTTTTCTCCATTGCCGTTGTTGCTTGATCTATTTTCATCGCCGTCGATATTAACAACGATATCTCGCCGATGGCCACTTGAATCAACGGCCATGATTTATCAAACTTCTAGTTCGTATTATTTTGGGGTTTCTGCATGTAAATTTTTTTTTGTTTCTTGTTATCGGAGAAAGTGGAAGACGAAAAAGTTGATACTTAACATGTAATGACTAATAATTTAATCATTTTAATTAATTTTCTTTTGCTAAATGTTGAACCATGTGATAGGTTGTCATCTTAACAGTAGATTAAGAAAACAATAAACTGTACGGGAAGAAAACAATCATGGAGTCGTGGACCTGAATAGTTTTAAAACATTTAACTAATGCCAACTCAGTTTTCAAATAGACTCGTGTCCTGCTCTCACTCAAAATGGAAAAAAACTAAACAAAAGTCATATAAGAAACTCGAGAATTTTAAAAGAGAAATAATATTTAAATTGGTTTTAAAAATCTACTGGTCAATTAAAATGGGGGCCATGTTCATAAACGAAGCAGCTGAGTATTAAAATGTGTTAATTAATCGGGTTTGTGACGTGGCCAGATCTAATTGCGCAGACTGTATTATTAATATCTGCGGTCTGATACGTGGTTGGTTAAGTTTTGGTCTGCTTATAGTTAATTTTTCATTGAGGTGTATAGACGAATAAAATACGAGAGATATATATTCAAAAACAAAAACAAAACGACACGAAAGCGGCACGTTGTTGATTGAAACGGCATGAAGATTAGAATGCAAAGTGGGGATGCAGCTACCTAACGTGAAGTCAACTCAAATAATTTTGAATTATAATTGCATGATAAGAAGAAAATTAGTTTTTCGAATGTAACATATAAAAGATGGTCGGTAAATATGAATATTAAGATTGTAGAGATTTTACTTTTGAAAGTGAAAAAAACATTAGTTGTTTGATTTCAGTCAATTTGTAAGACGGGCCTCTGAAGAGTCTGAGAAGCATTTATATATATCTTATTGGGTTCACTCAGTTCATTAAAAAGCCCAACTTAAAGTCTTCTTTTCCACAAGTTTCATAATATCCCACATCGTTTATCTTAGCAGAGAAATGAAGGTTTATATGTCGTTGAAGTCACGAAGAAGATTGTCCCTTCGGGGACATCCGATAAAATTGGAACGATACAGAGAAGATTAGCATGGCCCCTGCGCAAGGATGACACGCACAAATCGAGAAATGGTCCAAATTTTTTTTGGCAAAATTTTCAGAATTTTTTTTCTTCATCAGATCGATTTAGTTATAATTTGTCTCGATGGACATTCGCTGAAACCCTAATATTTGTGTTTTTGTTTAGATGAATGTTAATCGATGATTGAACTCTGTGTAAAGCCCTATTTTTTTTCCAGTTGTTGATTTCTCGATCAAATTCCGCAGTCTCCGTTGACCCTTTTATCGAAATTTTACATCAGAAGCTTTTAACCCTATGAAATCTTATGAAGCGCGAAGACAGTTCTCAAATCCGAGCGTACAGTGAATTGTCGGCGTGCATTGTTGTCGGAAACCTAATTCTTGTTTGGAATCTAGTCGCTGACTAAAATTGATATTTGAAAACCAGTTCTCTAGTTAAAATGTGTAATTGAACCGGATACCGGTTTGCTTATAGTATGTATACTATTCTGGTTTATATTCCTAGCCAGTAGCCATGGCGATTCTGCTTATGACATGAGAGCAAACCAAGAAAAGGCAGAATTTTGGTATAATAAAAATGTTCATCATTATGGCCATGTTCAGATGAAAACTTGTCAGTATGCCAGTTCGTTTCTCCAAAATGTTACACTTCTTAAGGGTTGCATTGTATATTTTCGTGATTAAATAGTTCTTGTGGATTGATCATAGCATAGTTATAGCATTGATGAAGAAACTCTGATTTATGCCTGAAATGGATTTATTTGTAGACTTTAGAGGTGTAGGAATCACTTGGATGGTCTTGACTAACTTAAAACTGCAGCATTTTAGTTTCCTTAGATGTTACTGCAGCTAGGCAGGTTTAGACCTGAATCATTGTATGAACCCAGCAGAAAAATTTTGGTGGTATTAACAAAACCTGAATCTTTCTCAAATTGCAGGTGAATTGTGAAATTTGTATTGCTTTACTTTTAATAGTATGATTCATATGTAACAAAATCTGTTATTTTTTAAAGTTAATCTAAAAGATGGACAATTTTACTCAATCTTCACCTCAGTAAAATCATCTAAAAGTTTCGTCGAAGAAGATGATGAACGATCTTCTTCCTCTTTTCTCAGGTCAACATCTTTGCTCTGAACAGAGAATGACGAGTCAATCCAAGGACCATCCATTGACGATGAGCTTTTGTTTTGTCTATCTCTTTCAAAGGTCGACACTTGTGATTCACTGTCTTGTGATAAAAGCTCAAAGGCCTTAAACCTCATTGCAGCTGCCCCACTTGGATCAACTTCACGTTTCACCAATGGTGGTTGTACCTTACTTTTCCCTTCTAACATACTTACAACAGATGACATTGGTGGTCTCAATGTCGGTGATGGGTTTGTGCAGAGCAAAGCTATGTTCAACATCCTCATTGCTTCTTTCTTCGAGAAGCTTGTACCAAGATCAAGATCCACAAGCTCTAGAAGGTTCCCTTGTTCTTGCAAGACATAAGCCCAATCAAGAAGGTAAACAAACTCTTCTTTTGGTCTGTAATTAGTGTTGCTCTTTCCGCTAACAATCTCTAGGCAGACAACACCAAAACTGTAAACATCTGCTTTATCTGTTAAGTAACCTCTCATTGCATACTCTGGAGCCATGTAACCTATTGTTCCTGCAATCCTTGTACTGATATGTGTATTCTCTTCTTCGTCAAGTTTAGCTAGACCAAAATCAGATATCTTAGCATTTAGAGACTGATCAAGAAGCACGTTAGTTGCTTTTATATCCCTGTGAACAATCTTCAACCTCGATTCCTCATGTAGATAAGCCAATCCTTTTGCAATCCCTATACATATCTTGTTCCTTGTTGGCCAATCCAAGTGAAGTCTCTGTTTCTCTGAACCAAAAAGTGCACGAGCAAGACTGTTGTTCTCTAAGTACTCATAAACAAGCAAAAGCTCTTTCCCTTCTATGCAACAACCGTAAAGCTTCACAAGATTTGGGTGTTGCAATGCAGAGATCATCCCGATCTCAGTCACAAACTCTCTATTCCCTTGTTTTGATTTGGATGAAAGCTGCTTCACTGCTATGGTCGTTCCATCAGAGAGTATACCCTAATAAGCAAAACCCATTAGTTACTTGCAATCAAATCTTGCAAGCTCAAACAAAGCAATTGTCACCTTGTAAACCGGACCAAATCCTCCTTCACCGATCTTGTTTTCTGGATCGAAGTTATTAGTAGCACGTTTGATTTGTTTCAATGTGAATGATCCTGTCTACAAATCAAGTCCCCTAAGCTCTTCTGTTTCAATTAAAAAAAAAGTAGAGATTATAAAACAATCAGGTCATGGAAATGAGTCAAATGACTATAGAATTTCTTGAACAAAATGCTTCTTTTACCATGTTCATCTTCTTCTTTTCCACCTAAGTAACCTGTAAGCCTAAGGATTACAAGTACAAGCAACATGAAAACAACACACGCTGCAACTACAATGCCTGCAACAGCTCCATTCGACAGTTCTTTTCCGGTATCAACCTTGAAATCTACAATAAGACAGAAAAAGAACATTCATTCACACTTTCACTCACACACTCACCACAAAGGTTTTACAACAGGTGATAAAGATTGAAAAACTCACTTGGTGTAATGGTTATGGCAGATATGAGAGGTCCGTAAACACCTCTTGTTGGTATTACATTTGTGCCTTTCCCTGACCATTGCAAATGAATCTCCAATGTACTTCCATTCACTTGAACATCATCAATTGTCTTTGTGAATGGTTTACCAACTCCACCTGCTTTCTCTGCTATGTTAAAGTCCTTCTCCAACAAATTCCCCTGAACAATTAAGTTTCAACATTCAGATCCAACAAAATTGAAACTTTTGTTTTGAAAAAGTTGTCATTCTTTGTTCTGCAAACTCACTTGGACATAAATATCAAATACTCGCCGCCCTAAGCTATTATAAGTCTGGTCATTTGAGAACATTATCTCTGCAAAATGGAGCTGCACTTTGTAACTTCTTCTTCTCATCATGCATAGTCCATAGTATTTGAGTGACTGTGGAGCGATACGGGCTGTTTTATAATACTCTGGAGTTGATTGATTTATCGAATTGAATCTGTCTGTTGCTAAGTAGCTAGCACTGCTATTGCCTATCCAAGCTCCAGTACTGCTGTATCCCCATATGTTAGAGAAAGAAGAGAATGTTGAAGGTCCTTCACCGTTTAAGTCTTCTACATATGTGTCTTGTTCGATCTTTATTCCTCTTCCTCCACAGTTTATGAACAGAGAAGACTCTGCAGGAGAAACCAAAGATAGATCAATAATTTAACTAGTTTTAGTGGTAAAGTTTGAATCTTTGAGATGTATACTCACGTTCTGCATCTCCTGGACATGGAAGATCTTCTTTCAAGCACCATTGAACACTGCACAAGAAAAGATTTAATGTCACTGTAAGTAGCCTTACGTTTTGAAGGTTCTATGAAAAGGAGACTCACGAGTTATCGGTTACTGAAGGGTAGCTGGAGATCACGTTCCTGTAAATATTTATCAATAAAGCTGATTAGAGAAGAATATACAAAATTGAAGTGAAGATGACTAATGTGAAACAACGACAATGCTTACACATCAAGCTGATTACAGCTTACAGAAGGTGGCTGAGTGAAATTGTTGTAAGATAAATCGCTGAAAACAAAAATCAAGAAATTAATGACTCCATTTACCGAATTTTCAAACTCGACTCGAGGTAGTTAGTTTAGCTTACAATCTTTGTCTACTGGCGAGGATGAACTGAGGAATTGGACCTGTTAATGAGTTATTACTCAAAAACCTGACGCAGCCCAAAAAAATAGTCAGACGTTAGCTATTATCATCTATAGTTGTTTAATCTGAAAACTTACATAAAATCCAAACTTCTCAGACTCCGAAATGTGTCTGGAATTATACCAGTCAACATGTTTGAGCTTAAATCTCTGGTAAGAACAAACAAAAACAGTTACTTTAATATTATACCTTAATCAGAGTTTTAGCCATTTAATTAAGAGATTAACTTACAGTGTCTTGAGTAAATTCATGGAACCAATATAATCCGGGATACTTCCATTTAATAAACAATTTCTTAGTACCCTAATGAAGTTATTAAAATAACCAAAACAGATTGTTAAATATTTGTTTGAAGTATATAATCATATAGTCAAATGAAAACTTACAAATCATCTATCTTGGTCAAATTTTGCAGGTCTGGGAAAGAGGAAGATACTGGTCCTTTTAAATCGGTTATCCTCCTAATATAACAGACAAACAAACAAGCACATAACTTTTTGAAGGTCAGAGATTTGGTATTGTCAAAACTCTATGCTATACTTACAAGTCAGTCAAGTTCTTCAAATTTGATATTGAAGCTGGAATAGGACCTTCCATTGATGTACCTTGAAGATCTCTGCAAAATTAACAATTACTTGAGTGTTAATGAAAAGAAGGAATGATGATTAATTACTCACAGCCTTTGGAGCAGAGTCCAGTCTCCGATGAAATCTGGTATCTTCCCGGATAGAGAGTTTCCATCAATCCGACTTCAAACAAACAAACAAACAAACAAACAAACAAAAAGGCATTTAAAAAAGGATTCACAGTTATGGAAATCTGACATTATAGTTTACTTACAAATCAGTCAACTTCTTGAGATTTCTTAAGGACTCAGGAATTCGACCAGTGAAGTTGTTTGCAGAGAGAAGTCTGTAATGATAAATAGACCAATTCACTAACTTACACACTGTAATAACAAAAAAAAGAAGGAACTTACAATCTTGTTAAGCTTGTTAAGTTGCCTAGATTAGAAGGAAGTAGTCCTGTGAATAAATTATCTTCCAAGTTCCTGCACATTTTATCTTTCAGATCCGGTTTAAAGAAACATGAAAGATTAGAAATGTAACAATTACAAGTCAGTAAGTGAAGTAAACTCTCCAAGTTGAGGAGGAAATGGTCCAGAGAGTCTGTTTCCAGTTACAGACCTGTTCATTTACAAGTCAATACAACTTCACTATCATCACAAGAAAAACAAAATGCTGTAAATTTAAAATATGGTTACAAGATTTGAAGCGGAATTTGAGACAAAGTTGTAGGGATTGTTCCGTTGAGATAGTTCCGTGAAAGATCTCTGTAACACAAATGTATGCTTATTGCTTGAGTTCACAGTCAAGAAAATCAAGAAACTAAAATGTTGCGTACATCTCTAGAAGATTCGTGAGGTTCCCGAACTCAGGCGGGAAAATTCCGCGCAAACTGAAACCTTTAAGCCCTCTGTTGATGGAAATCAAGAACCCTAATTAACTCTGTTTCTTGGATGGAAAATTTACAGAGATTATATATACTTACATGTTTGTGACATGACAGATTGAGCTAGCGTTAAAAGTACAGTTGCAGAGGATGATGGATTGAACTGAGCCAGTGGTGAAGTTCCAATTGTTGTCCGAACAAGAACTTCTTTCGATGTTCACTGTTTGGTTTTGAAGTTTTCTAAAGATCGTTCGCAATGTTTCAACTGTTACAAACAAACAAAAAATTGTCAAAAGTCCAATTTTCAATGTCTTTCTTATTGACCCAACTAGTGGTATAATATATTGACTGATATTTTACCAACACAAGTTTGAGAAATTATTATTTGTTATTTAAAATAGGAGTAATTTATAAAGGAGATAGAGTGAAATTTCCTGTAAATTAATCAAGCATACTAATATGAATAATGGTATATATAAATGGGTTTTGAATCTTAAATTTTATGTTTTGCTCAACAATACTAATATGCTCATAGTTTACATAATTAGATTCAGTTATCCACAGATAACTTTCGTAACTCTTGGATATATGAAGGCTCCTCCATTATTGAGGTAGGTCAAATAAATAGAATAATTTAATATTTCCAGCTACTTATTTGTCAAATTTGACCACATGACCAAAAACAAAAAAAACACATGCATGATTTGTTTGACTTTAGTGGGCATTTTCACGTGAGATTAAATATGGGTATGTTGACAATGAAAAACCATTATCAAAAAAGTTCACAGTATGTATAATGGTGGAATTAATTAGGTACGTATTATAAAAAGAAAGATAAAGACAACAAAAACATAGGACAGTACAATTTAGATTGGAGAAGGATAACTTTTTCTGAACTTATAAATTTTGAAGTTGTTAATTATATTAACTTTGGTTCTTTTTCGACTAAAAGATTTCAATGAAAACAAGTTTTACTAGAAAAGAAAAATCGAATTAAAATGAAAGTTGAAGTGGCAACTTGAAATCTGAGATGTGAATAAAAAAAAGTGAAGCGAACCTTCATCCTCTGGCAAAAGTTGAGCATTAGATCCGAAAATTTGGAAGCAGATGAAGAAGAACATAAGACCATAAGAAACTTTCTCGGCCCAGAAGTTGAAACCCATATCTCCTTTTCTTTCTCAGGAAGATAAACAGACGAGACGATTTTGTTTTGTGCGAGAGAGAGAGAAAGAGATATGAAGGAGAAAGAAAGAAACAGTTGGGAAAAAAGCCTTTAGTGTCCACGTGTATAAATCTCATTTAAACGAATTTTAAAGTGTAGCCTCCGAAAATGAATTTCTTTTGCGGTTCACTTCATTGATTGCTTGCTTCATACCTTTTTAAATAATCGAAAGACTACTGTCCACAGTCAAAAGACCAAAGAATATATATCATTTATTCTAGAAAAAATAACACAACAACTATTAAATATTATTCAATTTATTCATATTTAACTTTTTATATTTAAATATATTTTTATAATTTGTTTAATTAAAATAATATAAATATAAGATAAATTAATAATTTATCTTTTTAAATATTAAACTTAAAATAATGAAAATTATTTAGGAATTATTTTTTGTTTTATTTAAATATATATAAAGCTATAATCAAGATTCAAAAAGGACCAGTTGCATGTCAGATTTATTAAAAAAATCTCTCTCTCTCTCTCTTCAAACCGCCACCGTCTCGACGGTTACTCCGGCGGTTTTTTTACCATCTCTCGACTATTGGAGTTTTAACCGTTCATCATCGGTTGATTTATGCAGTTTTCATGATCTATTTAAAGCCTGCATCTTCATTCTCCACTCTCTTTTCCGAAAATTTCTTTCACATTGCTCTGGTTTTAATGTCGGGAAGCATATGATCGAAGATGCAAGATCTGAACTTGGGACTTGAAGATGAAGCAATCCAGATTTCGTTTGATACTTGTAATCAAGCTTTAGCCTTAACCCAACACATTTTGGTGGTTTTGCCTTCAAATGTTCGGAAACAAAATTTGCGTGTGATGATGGTGGCTTTACCACGGGTATGGGGAGTCTCGGATTTCGTCTCAGGCCGTTTGATTGACAACTCACGCCTTCAATTTATGTTCCCGTCGGAGGAGGCTCTCAATGGTGTGGTTTGGCGTGGTCCATGGTCGTTTAACGACTGGATGATCACGACTCATCGATGGGTGTATAACCAATTGGATGATGACTTGAAGACAATCCCGTTTTGGGTTCAAGTGCAAGGAATCCCAATGCAATTCCTTACACGCACCATTGTCACGAAAATTGGCCATAACTTTGGCTTTTTCATTGAAACCGATTTCGAAGATGGTTCCGGTCATGCTGCATCTTATGTTCGAGTGAAACTCCTTTGCCATTTGGACACTCCATTACAATTCCGACGTTTGTTTCATTTCGGAGCAGATCCGGTGGTGCTTAAATTGCAATATGAAAAGCTTCGGAATTTTTGCTTCAAATGTGGCCTAATGACCCATGACAAATCGGAGTGTACGATTGATGAAACACCGAACAACTCCCCTCCTCACGATGACGATGATGAAGACGACCCCGATGAAGAACAAGAACCGGAAGAAGGTCCTCAACTATCGCCGATTCCACACTCACCCGCTCTTCAAGTCCCGTAGCCAATATGAAACGCAAGATGGACTCACCACCAAAAATGCAACCGAATTCACCACCTATACCATCACGTTTTGCGTCTTACAAGTCGGGTTCTAGTGGAGGCAAGACTTTCACAAAACAAGTGATCGATGACGAAGAATGTAAGGAAGTTTTCTTCAAACGTATGCAGCGTACTTTTTATACTCAAGATTTGCGGTTTTGGAACTCTAATGTGATGGATTCAGCTGGTCCATCCCACTCCACGCCTACGATGGCACAAGATGGCACTACTCCAAAGGGCACGGTGGACCCGAATCCACCGGAGGAGCCATGAATACAGCCTTTTGGAACTGTCGTGGTTTGAAAGAGTCCACGGTAGTTCGACGCCTTAAAGGAATAACTCGACAATATTCCTTGGACATGCTCTTTCTCATTGAAACAAAGAATCCAGATGATGTAGTTCGGGATGTAGCTTCTCGTTTAAATTTTGATTTTGTTCAATGTGTAAAGCCGATTGGGGTGGGAGGGGGTTTAGCTCTAATTTGGAATTCTAATGTAAGGGTTTCTATAATTTCTATGGATAACAGGCTCATTGATTGTAAGATATCTAATGAAGAAGGTTATTTCTATTACTCTTGCGTTTATAGTCATCCAAACCGGCAAATGCGACATCATCTATGGGAAACTTTACAAAGAATATCATCCACTAGAAACGGCCCATGGTTAATCAATGGGATTTTAATGAAATCTTACACGCACATGAAACATGTGGTGGACGACCCCGTGAACCTTGGAGTCTTGTTGATTTTCAAACAATGGTCGAAGTTTGTGGCTTTCAAGACTTAACATTTTTTGGGAATAATATGACTTGGGTGGGGAAAAGACGCTCTTACACAGTAGAGAGTTGGCTGGATCGAGTTATGTGTAATAAAGAATGGAAAGCTCAATTTCCGGCATCACATACAGCATATCTTGATTTAGTGGAATCTGATCATCGTCCTGCAATAATTCGTATTCGTAAATATGTTGAACGTGGTACTAAATCGTTTCGATATGATGCACGTTTTGAACAAGATCCTAGCTTCATGTCCACTGTTGTAAATGGGTGGAACCAAATACTTGATGGTAATCACGACTCAGTGATGTCTCGGTTTCATCATTGTCGCCGCCAAATAGCAACTTGGCGTTCAAATAATAACCAGAATTCACAACGATACCGCACAAGCTTCATCGCAAGTACCTTTGACCGACATCCACAAGTTAAAAAAAGAATTACTAACGGCTTATCACCGGGAGGAACAATATTGGCAAACAAAGAGTCGTAATCAATGGTTAAAATCGAGGGATCTGAACACCAAATATTTCCATGCTGTTACTAAAAACCGGCAAGCAAGGAATCGGTTGCTATCTTTAGTTTCAGAGTCTGGAGAAATAATTAGTGGAAATAAAAATATGGCAGATCTTGCACGGACATATTTTGTGGACTTATTTGCGAGTAATAATGTATCCTCTACGAACTCTACTTTAGATAATGTGCATTCAGTCGTTACCACCGAAATGAATAATGATCTCACTGCGCCGGTCACTCCGTTTGAGATTAAATCAGTGATTTTTGTTATTGGTTCTTCAAAAGCGCCAGGACCTGATGGTTTTACGGCACGTTTTTATCACACTTTTTGGGATGTGGTCGGACCTGATATTGTCCGGGAAGTACAATCTTTTTTCATAACTGGTCATCTACCAGAAGGATGGAATCATACCAACATATGTATTATTCCGAAAATCAAGGAACCGCGGTACATGTCGGATATTAGACCAATAAGTCTTTTTAATGTCTTATATAAGATCATATCAAAGCTTATTGTCAATCGTCTGAAAAAACATTTACCAGGATTAATATCAACTTCTCAAGCAGCCTTCATACCAGGACGCTCAATTTCTAACAATGTTTTAATCGCGCACGAAATGTTTCATGCTTTACGGTAACAACAAAAATAGCGACCAACTATATAGCGATTAAAACCGATATAAGCAAGGCTATGATCGGTTAGAATGGCAGTTTTTACGTGACGTTCTTACAAAGAAGGGATTCACACCGGTCTGGATAAATTGGATTATGAAGTGTGTTAGCTCGGTATCATTTTCTGTTCTAATCAATGGAAGTCCGTATGGTGAATTTTATCCACAACGGGGTCTTCGACAAGGAGACCCTTTATCTCCATATCTTTACATCATATGTGCTAATGCCCTAAGTGCTATGTTGTCTGCGGAAACGGACAAGAGTGAACTTCAAGGCATAAAAATTTGTCGTCAAGCACCAACAATCAGTCATCTTTTCTTTGCTGATGATTCTTTATTCTTCATAAAGGCAGATATAGCAAACAATACAAGACTAAAAGAGTTATTTGACCAATATGCAACAGCATCAGGTCAATTGATCAATTACGACAAATCAAATATAACTTTCGGGAGTGAAGTTTTTCAGCATACACATGATAGGATTAAGACAATCATGGGTATTCATAAGGTGGGTGGAGGTGGTAAATACTTAGGTTTACCAGAGCAATTTGGATGAAGGAAAAAAGAGCATTTTAATTACATTCTTGAAAATGTTCAAAAACGAATCGTGGGATGGCAATGTCGATATTTAGATCCAGCAGGGAAGGAAATACTATTAAAGAGTATAGCAATGGCGATGCCAATATATTCTATGAAGTGTTTCCACCTTCCAGCAGCAATTACTACTGAGATGAATAGTCTTATGTCGAAGTTTTGGTGGGGAGGGACCTCAACCCAACGGAAAATGTCTTGGATGTCATGGAGAAAATTACAATTCCCCAAGAGTTTAGGCGGTCTAAATTTCAGAGATTTGTCATACTTTAATCAAGCACTTCTTGCGAGTGAGGCTTGGAATATTTTGCAACATCCTCATTCGTTATTAGCCAGGCTTCTACGTGCAAGGTATTATAAGAATGACAGCTTTCTAAATGGAGAAACAACAAATCGATCATCTTATGGTTGGAGTTCGATATGTTATGGGAAAGAATTACTAAAAAAGGGCTTGAGAGCTGAACTAGGTGATGGGTCATCGATTCAGGTTGGGTATGAACCCTGGTTACCCACAAATCCACCGAGGCCAGCTAGAATGCTTTCCCAAATGTCATTAGAGATGCCAGCCAAAGTTTTTTTCCAAACTCATACAAATGCTTGGGATGCTAACAAGTTAAGCGGTCATGTACATCCAGAGGATATGGAAATTATCAGGAAAATATATATACCACATTTCCCAATCCCTGATCGATACATTTGGCATTATACAAACCATGGCGGATACATTGTACGCTCAGGTTATCGTTTAGCAGTTGCTAATGATACTTTTGATATACCATCGGCACCACCTTTGTCATCAGACGGGACGTTGGCCTCTCAAATATGGCATCTTAATATAGCTCCAAAGTTGAAGCATTTTATTTGGAGGCTTTGTTCAAATGTGTTACCAACGTTCTGTACACTAGCGCATCAACATATTACAACCCAGAAGCAATGTCTACACTGCTGTTGTGCGGATGAAACTCCGGACCATTTATTTTTCAGGTGTCCTTTTGCGGAAGGGGTGTGGCGGTATATGGGACTTTCATCGTCCTTTTTAAATTTACCGTCGCCAATAACTGAGAAAGTAAAATCATTAATTTTACTCACACAATCCCCGATGATCCCATTAGAAAGTCAACTAGTACCCTTTTGGACACTTTGGTACATTTGGAAAGCTAGAAATAATTTGGTTTTCAATCGGCAACAGACAGACTACTCAACATTGGGTGAAAGGGTTATTCGGGAAGTCCGAGCATGGATTCAAGCAACAGACACAAACCGTAATCAAAACATCAGTATTGTTACAACTCGTGCTACAACTTGGACTACACCTCCGGAGACTTGGTTGAAGTGTAATTTTGATGTTTCACATCATCAAGTGAATGCATTCTCAGGGATGGGTTGGATTCTACAGGATGACCGAGGACGATATGTGCACTGTGGACACCAACGTTTTGATGGACGGCTGACAATAATGGAATGTGAACTGTCGGCATTAATGTGGGCGATGGAATGTATGATCGTTTTAGGCTATAAAAAGGTGATTTTTGAAGGTGATAATCAAGGAGTTATGCATCTTCTTAAACATCGATTGTCACAACCAAGGCTAGGCAATTATTTACGGACAATATATTCATGGGAGCCGTTCTTTGAGGATGTACAGTTTCAGTTTCAATCCAGAGAAGCTAATATTTGTGCAGATTTCTTAGCCAAATTAGCTATTACACATACTCAAAATAGCTTTGTTTATTATTGTTGTCCTTTAGACTTACAAGCTCTTGTAAACACTGATCTTTTATAAATGAATATGACGTTAAAAAAAAAAAAAAAAAAAAGGACCATTTGAAAAAATAAAAAATTTTAAAANAGAATAAGAATCTTTCTAGTTGACTATATTATTAGTTTTTGAGTAATATGCACAAAATATTTCGTTTATGCTCCTTCACACTATGTGTTTTTTTCTGTTACACCATGTCTTTCTTCTATTTTACTTTCAACCCCCTCAATCTTCTTTACAAATAAAATTATATAATTTCAATAATAAAATCACAAAATACAAAATGTTATCTGAAAAACAACATATATTTTTAGTATCTAATACGATAAACATTATTTAGAACATATTTATATTATTTAGTTAGTGAACAGTAAATTTGTATTTTAGTGAAATATGAACCCATAAATAATCGAACTATTTAAAATTAATAGTCTAACTACGAATGTATATAAACTTCAAATCCTAAAATTCAAATTCAAAACTCCAAAATATAAATCCTACATCCCAAATTAAAATTCCAAAACCAAAAATATAAACCCAAAACCCAAAATATAAAACATAACCCCAAAATATAAACCCAAAACCCAAAATATAAACTCAAAACCCCCAAAATTTAAACCATAAACTCCAAAATATAAACCTTAAACCCCAAATATAAATTCAAAACCCAAAATATAAACCAAAAACCTCAAAATATAAACCTTAGACCCCAAAATATAAACCTTAAACCCAAAAATATAAATCTTAAACCCCAAAATATAAACCCTACATCCCAAATTAAAAACCCAAAAACCAAAATATAAACCTAAACCCAAAATATAAAACCTAAACCTCAAAATATAAACCCCAAACCCCCAAAATTTAAACCCTAAACTCCATAATATAAACCTTAAACCCCAAAATATAAATCCAAAACCCAAAAATATAAACCTTAAACCCCAAAATATAAACCTTAAACCCAAAAATATAAATCTTAAACCCTAAAATATAGACCCAAAACCCCAAAATATAAACCAATAATCCCAAAATAGAAACCTTAAACCCCAAAATATAAACTCAAAACCCCAAAATATAAACCCTAAACTCCAAAATATAAACCCTAAAATATAAACATAAAATCCCAAAATATAAACCTAAAACCCCAAAATATAAACAAAAAATCCCAAAATATAATCCCTAAACCTCAAAAAATAAACTCAAATCCTCAAAATATAAACCCAAAACCCCATAATAAACCTCAAACCCCAAAATATAAACCCAAAACCCCCAAATATAAACCTTAAACCCCAAAATATAATCCCTAAACCCTAAAATATAAACCCAAAATCCCAAAATATAAACCCAAAACCTCCAAAAATAAACCCAGAACCCAAAAAAATAAACCCAAAACCCCCAAATATAAACCTTAAACCCCAAAATATAATCCTAAAATCCAAAATATAAACCCAAAACCCCAAAATATAAACTCAAAACCCCAAAATATAAACCCTAAACCCGAAAAAATAAACCCAAACCCCACAACCTCAAAATATAAACCTTAAACCCCAAAATATAAATTAAAAATCCCAAGATATAATCCTAAAACCCCAAAATATAAACCTAAAACCCTAAAATAGAAACCTTAACAGGACTTCTAGCTCTGGTGGTAAAAAGCTCACAGCTGTGAGTTCTGCCACATGGGTTCGAATCTCGGCCACCGTTAATTAACATAGGGTGAATTTCGGCGGTCCTCATGGATATCCTTGGCGACTGCAGACGCTTTGGCCTAGTCGGAGTCCTTCGGGGCTACGAATACCAGTGTCATAAATAATAATAATAATAATAGAAACCTTAAACCCCAAAATATAAACCCAAAACCCAAAAACTCCAAAATATAAAATAAAACCCCCAAAATTAAAACCTTAATTTAAATGAAATTTCGAAATTATTAAAGTAAACAAAAAAAGAGAAGAGAGAGAGACAGTAAATGGTAAATATAAATATATTGTATAATGTATAAAGTAGTCTACTATTAGGTGTTGGATTTGCAAGTATAGAAGTAATTGTGGTTATCTAGTGGTATTTTCCATTAAAAATTTTGATAAAAAGATGAAAGAAAAAATTTAATTGTTTGAAGTTAATTTTTTTTTTTTAAGTTTAGCAAAAACTAGCCACCCATGGCTTTTAAAAAGAAGGAAAGGAAAAAGTTAGATTTATAGCTTTTAAACAAAAAAAAAAAAATTAAAAATCTTGATTGAGTAAATTTTGGTTTCAAAAACTTGTACAAATTCTTCAAGCCAAAAAAGTTGGCTACCAATCACCCCCGAAATATATCTCTCAGTAAATATTTAATGATTTTATTTCTTTTTGATTTTATGATTTTATTTCTATGCTAATATGATTGTATAATTTTTTTACACATACGGTTGGATCGATAGTGATTATTATTATTATTTTTGATTAATATTTTTTCTATTTAATTTCTTATAAGTTACTTTTAAATTTAGATCGTACTCTAAATTTTGGTGGGTCCAAACTACCAAGATACACAAATTTAAAGCACATATTTTTTTCAAAAAACTAATTAGTTCATTTTGAGTAAACCACATACTGATTTACCCAAAATTCTAATCTAGTGGAAAAAATCTTTAAAATTTAGATGTAAATCATGCACTGTAGATCACCGAAGAAAGTTTTTGTATATCAAATTGACGAAGCCAAACAAAATCTGGCATAGAACAACCATCCAGCTGCCACAAATGGAGAAAAAGATAGAGAAGGAGAGAGTAGGAAGATCAGAGGAGCCTCCGTGCATATATGAGAGCTTCTTTAGAGGAATGATAGATAGGAAAGAGACAGCCCCCGATGACTGCATCCTCTTCTCTAGCCGTAAACTTCCAATTTATGTACCTCACACTGCAGAGTGCAGTTAATTATTAACCGAAGCCGCTGCAAGATACATAGCTAATCCTCTCCCATCTTTGTTGTGGCTTAGAAATCCGAGATTAAGTGAGAAGTTGCATGCATCATTGCAGATGAATCTAAAGGACCGATGAGTCTCGCTATGTTGAAATTGTTGAAGATTTTATTAAAGTTCTTGATTTAGTTATCCTGAGCTTGAAGAAGAGAAAATCATCTTATTATTCTTCGTAACTTTTAAAGAATGTTTATACATTTAGTTATATACAAAAATGATTAACGACTTAATCAGATAACTAACGTAAACTAACTAAATTGACTTACAATCAAAATCAATTGTACCAATTGAACCAAGACACTATAATACTCCTCCCCCCCCCTCAAGGCTGAATATGCTGAAACTAAGCATAATACAGACGTGATAATGACATTCTGGTTGAGTAAAGATCTAATGGTCTAGGTTGAAGCGGTTTTTTTTAATATGTCAAAAGTTGATTCCCACTTGAAACATGAATGATATTGAGAAAATCATATTTAACATGATCTTGAAATGTGTGACAATCTACTTCTACAAGTTTGGTTCTCTCATGAAAGAATGAATTAGTGGCTAAGTGAATAGCGGACTTATTGTCAAAAAACAATTTAGCAAGACTTGTTATTTTGGCATGAAGATCCAGAAGAAGTTGATTCAACCAAACCAATTCACATGAATTTAAAGCAAGACTCCTATACTTTGTTTTTGTACTACTTCGGCTTACAACCTGCTGCTTTAAATTTTCAGGAGATGAGAGACTTGCCAAGGTACATACAGTGACAAGAGACAGATCTGTGAGTGTCCTTACATGCTGCCCAATCAGCATATGCACATCCATTCAAACACACCTCAGAATCATAATGAATCATAAGACCTTGACCTGGATTTGCTTTAATATATCTGAGAACTTTGTGAGATGCCTTCAAGTGTATGTATGTAGGTGTAGAAAGATATTGGATAAGACAATTGACTGCATAACTAATATATGGCCTTATTATGGTTAGATATTGCAATCGACCTATCAATTCTCTGCAAGGAGTAACTGTCAAGTGGTGTACCAAGTGTGGCAGTCAAGTGTAGATTAGTATCCATGGGGACATAAGATGGCTTACAACCCAAAAGACTCGTGTCTTCAAGAAGTGAAAGTCCATACTTTCGCTAGCAGACTAAAATGCCTTTCGATGACATTGCTATTTCCAGTCCCAAAAAGAACTTGGTTGGTCCTAGATCCTTTATCTCAAAGGATGCGAATTTTTGTTTTTTAATTGTTGAATCGTAACTTCATCATTGTTGGCTACCATTATATCATCAACATATAATAAAACAACCACTTGAAAAATAGGAGTAAACTGAACAAATAAAGTGTTGTCCACTAGGTTCATAGCATGTAGCAAAAAGAACGTAAGAGAGTTTGCGGTACCATTTTCTTGAAGCTTGCTTCAAGCCATAAAGAGACTTTATCTATCTACAAAAAACATTAGAGGGAAGAACAGTAGAATATGATAGTGTATAGCCTTGAGGTAAACTCATGTAAATTTCTTCATCCAAATTCTCTTGTAAAATGCATTTATGAAATCCATTTAAGTCAAACTCTAACCATAAATTGCAGCAAGACCAAGAAGGAGCTTGAAACTTGTGAGCTTTACAACATGTGATAAAGTATCTATATAATCCACACCTTCTTGTTGAGTATAGCACTTTGCTACGAAATGAGCTTTATAACACTCTATTGTTCCATCTGCATGATTTTTTATCTTAAAGACCCACTTACTGTCTATCATATTCTTTCCATGAGCTAGTGATAATTTTTCCAAGTGCCATTGTCTTCTAAAGCTTGTAATTTTGTCCCACAAACCTTCTTCCAATCTGTAGACATCATGGCCTACTTAAAAGAAGAGGGTTATGTTTCTAAAGAAAAGAAAAGATCATGAGATTGATAAAGTGGTGATAACTTGTAATAGAGATGACAATGGATATAGGATATTTTGTTGTGTGTTTGGGATTTGTTGGGAATTGAGGAATACCAACTATAGTCAACAAATAACAATGATAATCAGATAAGTAACTTGGAGTTATATGTTGTCTCTTTGGCCTGTTATTGTTGAAAGATGTAGTACAAGTATCCATGTATGCGTTTCTAAGTGTATTATCAATATTAAAATCAAATTGATTTTCAATCAACACAAGATTATTAGCATTTGAGTTATGAAAAATAATACCAAAATCATGTGAATCATTACCAACAAAAGGCAAAGAATCATTAGACGCATTTCCAACATGTGGCAAATTATCCTTTGAAACGTTTTCAGAAAGAACGAAAGAATGTGTACCTGTACCAGTTGAACCATCATTTGATAATAAATTCAAATGAGCAGGCATAGGTAAAATACTATCACTGAAAACATTCTCTAATCAGTGTGAAGCCTATTTGTTTTAAAAGGAAAATAATTTTCATGAAAACAATATTTCTAGTAATAAACACAACATGGAATTCTAAATCTAGAACCTTATAACCTTTGAAACTAGTTGGATAACCAAGAAAGACACAAGGCTTAGCTCTAAGAGAAAATTTGGTGCTATTTTTTTAAAAGAGTAGACACATAACACATTGAACCAAATGTTTTCCAGACGAGTAACTTGCCTGTTAATTTTTCATTTGGAGACTTATGACCAAGTAAAGGAGAAGGTAACCTATTAATGGAAAACACATAAGTCAGCACACAATCACCCTAGTATGACAAAGGAACATGAGACTGAAGCATTAAAGATCTAGCTATAGTTGATGCTTATGTTCCACAACTGAATTTTGTTGTGGAGTATAAGCACAAGAAAAATAGTGAACCATGCCGTTATATTTAATCAATTTTACAAATGCTAACTCAGAGACATTATCAAAACAAATTGCTTTCATAGTCATATTATACTGAGTGTTAACAAACTGCGTAAAAGTTGGAAAAATTGTAGCAACTCCCTTTTGTTCTTTAGCATATAAACCCAATTAACACGAGTATGATCATATACTAAAGTCAAAAATATTTAAAACCTTTAATATATTCAACTTGAACAGCAAGACGTTTATATTTGAAAAGCAAGACAAACAGAATAATGAAATGTATCTATTTCATTTTTATTCAAAGCTAAAGTATCACACATAGAATAAAGCTTAGCTGAAGAAGGGTGACCAAAACATTGATGACAATTTTTTAAAAGCTACCACAAAAGCACAAAACTTCTACACATGATCAAATATAGAAGGGGATTCATCCTCAAGAATGTATAGATTTTGAAACAATTTACATGTTCCAATCATCAAGCCCTAGGAAAGATCCTGTATAAAACAACTAAAAGAGTAAAAATGAGCTCCACAATTCAGTGTATTTGTTAAGCTACTGATGCTTACAAGATTAAAACAAAAATTTGGTACTTGAAGAACATTATACAAAATCAGAGGATGAGATATAAAAATCGTGCTAGTGTTTGTGATTGGAACCTTAATACCATTTGGAAGTGAAATTGTGACAAGAGATACTGGTATTATATCCCTAAACAATGATAAATTTGAGCAAACATGACTAGAAGCTCCTGAGTCAATTATCCAAGCATTAGAAGGTAAAAATTATTGTAATAATGTGAAACAATGATGTTTGAAGTATAATTGATCATTGGTAATAGTAATGCTGGTAAAGACAAGAGATATATTACCAGAAGGAGACTGAATAGCCATGACACCTTTCTAAGAAATGGTAGAAGAACCTCAAGAAGAATTTATCAGCTCAGAAGAGGGGGACACATGTGTAAGCTGAGAGTTTCTACTGAATTGAGAGATAAGCTGTTGTATTTGATCTGGAGAAAAATTATGGATGTTGAAGGCAGTGTCTCTATTTTGAACAGGTAAAGACTGATATGAACCACTACTATTAGTGTAAACATTGGCTACAACATTAACATGCTGATTAGATTGAGTATGCATTTGTTGTCCCTGAAATCTTGTCTGATTCTTGTTGAAATTATAACCAGATGGATATCCATGGTTCCATTTTTCCATAATGTGTGAAAATTGGCTTTTGCAAAATCTTACTATGGTTATGATAAGCAGCAAGAGCTTAATTATCAACCACATTCTCACTAGGTGCAAATGTCAGAAAAGCAACATTGTTTGCCAAAGCTTTGATGAGTCCTTGTCTTTCATATTTTTCACTATGTTAAAAGCTTCTTTGGTGGATGGAATTGGCTTAAGCATATATATATATATATAT
>OVBE01003193.1:0-27731 GCA_900406425.1 Iberis pinnata
AATTTAATATCTGCTTCTTATGTATATGTAAATATTGACAAAATTTATATCATATTTTGGAGTTCTAGAAATTAATTAATTTTATTATACTATTTTCACATTTTAATCATTAAAATTTCATTTATAACCAAATTTTGTAGTATAATAATATAGCTACATATGGATGAATTCTAATAGAAAATACATAATTTTCTTAACAACATTTTATTTTTAAAAAGTAAGTGCTCAAGACCAGCACTAGTGCACATGCCCAATTCGGGACATAAGCCACATAAGCCTGGGTTTAGGATATATAATTAATTAGAAAAAATTTTAAGCAAAAACAAATTTATTTAGGGCCCAATATTTTTGAAAAAGAAATTTTATACTAGAAAAAGCATAAATATTTTTTAAAAATTTAAAACATTTTAAATCTTTAGACCAGATTTGCGAGTGGATGAAGTTAGTAGCCTACAAGAGCCTGACATACATACATTATACATACATAAAACTTTAACCCATTACTAGTCACCTCCACGATTTTTGTTTCAGGTTTTTTTTTTTTTTTGTCAACTGTTGAATCAAGACATAACAAATAGATTTAAATCTTTGATCTTGTGGGTAAAAGGTAGAAATAATTTTTTTTATCTATTTTATGAATAATTATATGGGTATTTATAGTGAAAATACATGCTTAAAACTCTAATTACATTGATTAACCCTAATGGGCCTCGAGCTGGATGGCCCAACTCGTCAGGTCGGCCCACCTGGATCTTGCTCTTTCAGGCTTCTTTCTTCCCTAGGTGTGGGCGTCCACCTGGACCTTAAGTCGAAATGGGCTTTTTGGGTAGGTGCTACACCTGGTATCAACAGTTAGTCCCCCCCAGGTCGGCGATGTGTTCATAAATCGGCGATTGATCTTCCGAGATTAAAAGTTCATTTCGGCTGAAGTGCATTAAATGCTCTCGTAGGCTTTATTGAATCGTTTTCGTGGGGGGAAGCTAGAAAGTCACACCTTTACAGATTCCCACGCGCAATCATTGCGCTCCTCGATAACCGCCGTTTTCCCAGGATATAAATACCCCCTCACTTCTTCATTCTAAGATTTCACACTTCAAAATTTCCTTGCAGGTAGAATCGCTCTTCCTTCTCTCTTCTTTCTCTCTCTAGAATATTCAGCTCGGCGGTTAACTCGAATAGCTCGGTGATTTGCCGATCGTAGACTATGTCCACTTCCCGCATAAATGTTAGTGAATCTTTGGCTTCTCGTGATGACCTGCGTGTCGTCGACGTAGAGGCGACTTTCGAAGAACGAGCTCCCCAAGGCAATTGGGCTTCCCCAGACGACGAACTGACAGGTCTTATGCGTACGAAATGTTCGGAGAAGTCGATTCGGGACCTCGTCCGAGATTTCCCCTTCTTCAATGGGATTCCGATTCTAATTCCCAAACCGCATCAACGACCTTGGGATTGTCCCCAGGGTTACATGTGTTTGTACGAATCCTTTTTCAGAAGGTGTCATCTCTGGCTGCCCTTGCCGAAGCTGCTGATTTCATACTGCGCAAGACGGAAGATCGTAATTTCGCAATTATCTGCTCCTTCGGTTAGGCAAATGATAGCCCTGATGGATCACGCCCACGAGTTCAACGTGGAGCTCGGCGTTAGGTACCTAGAGAACATGTCGTCAATCAACCCGATTGTGCAGAAGGGAACGAAGTTAAACATCGGCTTTGTCTACATCAACTTCAAGGCTCAGTATAAGTTGATAACTGTAGGTACAGGGGACAAGATCCACGTCTGGAAAGCAAAATACTTCTTCTTGAAGGTCGTCCCGGAATCTGTCGGCGACGTAGGAAAAATCCTGAAAAGAAAATGGGCAGAAACCTTCGGTAGATACCACCTAGGGCCGCCGAGCTGTCACATGTGAAATTTTAAATGTTCCTAACTCAGCTTTTGATGTTTGCTGCAGATCTGCACTGCAACATCGGTCCCTTTCCAAATAACTTTCTTGAAGACTGTGAAAGATGTCGAGAAGCAGGAGCCTATCATATTAATCAATTCACCCATGCACACATCCAACAGAGCATTCCATTCATCAACGCTGGTAAGGGTATGAAGCAATTTGCCGTTCTAGTAGCACGTTGATCCGTCTAACTGTGGCTTGTTCTTTTTGCAGCTAGCTGGGACCTCAACGTTTGTCCTGTTAAGAAAACTAGGAGGATGGATCGCCCGCTACCAATAACAGATTACAAATCCAACCTTGAGAAGTTAGCCTCAAGTTCTAAGAGGAAGCTCTATCAAACGTCTGCTTCTACGGGCTCGGGAGATTCTTGCCCTCCTTTGGTAAGGAGGAAAAGGCGTCGATCCAACTGGGATCAAAATTCTTGCGAGGTACTCGTGATTGATGAGGCCGAAGAGCCGAACCCAGCTGCTGTTCCTAATGAGGAACAAGGCTCGAGAGAAGAAATCCCTGTTCTGGGACAAACAGTGAACAAAGGTGTTTCTACTGGGGAACACCAACAAGAAGAGAACATTACAAAGGGACAGCTAGAAGTTCCTCCTCATGACGCTCGTGCTGCCAACCTATCTGTTGCGCCACCTGCTCCTCCTAGTGGAACTCCAATAACCTCACAAATCTTGGGAGAGATGACCAGGGACGTGGAACCCCTGGATCCAAGCTTAGAGACATTTGCCAAAGAGCTTCCGAACCTTCTTAGAGCAAGTGGTGAAGATGAGGATGGAGCAGGTGGTGATGATGAGGATGGAGCATGTGGTGATGATGAGGATGAGGGCGAGGAGAAGGAAGAGGAGGATGAAGCTTCCGGTCTCAAGTATGTGGAGGGAGGAAGCTCCCAAAATGAAAGGCAGGATAACTCGCGAGGAAGTTGGACTTTCTCGTTTAAGCATAGGGGTACACTGTTTGCGCAGGATAAGCAAGCGTGTGCTGGGTTGGTAAACCGCCTCGGGGACAATGACCTGATTATTCCTACTGTGGATCGGCTGTTGGCACCCAAAGTTTATGAAACGTTGTCTCGGCAAGCTTGCCAGGTATGCTCGCATCTTCATTCCTTTTTCCTATTGCAATTGTGTTAAGTGTTAACTCGGCAAACTATGGTGGCAGACTTTGGCGACGTCCAATGAGCTCGTCGCTTTTTATGAAAACAAACTCCGGTCCATGGCCGGAAATGAGGATAAGCTGGAGGAGCTGTCGAAGCTGATCGATAGGTACAAGTAATGCCTTGCCAAGGAGCGACTGAAGCTGAACAAGCAAGAAGAAGTGGTCAAGCAGCTGACGACACATGTAGCTGCTCTGAAGAAAATGCTAAGTGAGACTGCGGCATCTGCCACCAATGACCTTGCTGCTTTGAGGGGTGAGCTAAACGACACCTATGTTGTTGTCGTGACGGAGCTTCTCAGTCAGCAAGTGATCCAAGAGCAGACGGGTGCCGATTTCTTTGAGTTGCGAGAGACTTATCGTGCTCTCGAGAAGTTGCATGAAGGCGAGATGAAAAGGCTCTGACTCTCCCGAGTTTCACAAGTCACACTAGCGCGGCGAGAGACTCAGGTTGAGTGTGCAACTAAACTCGAGAAGCTTCGGCAGCACGTAGAGGACCAGAACAAGGCTGATCCCATCATCCAAGAGTACGCCCAGGCTAAGGGAACTCTGGACTGTGTGCAGTTCATAGTTGGAGAGGGTGGCTCTGTGCCACCTGAGATTATGGTGAAGCTCGAGGCGGATGTGGCGTCGCTCAAGGTGCAGTACGATGCTATCGACATAACTGATGTCACACCTGGGGACTTCGTTTTCCGGCCTCCGTTCAACGAGCATGGTTCGAACATGATTCAATTTGCTTCGGGGAGTTCGGAAGCTTCTGCCGCGGTTCAGCCTGCTACTCCAGCAACGCCGAGGGTCTAGCTGTACCTTCAGAACAGCTTTCGCGGTTTTCTTAAGATTGGAATCGGCTTGTTTTATATCTCTTCTGTTCCTTTGGGGTAGTTGTCATGTTTTTCTTAGGAATTGGGTATGTCTTGTATGTCGGCGGTTGTGTCTTTGCTTTCAAAGAATATATATTTCCAGATTTGCGTATCTATTAGATCGTTGTTATTACTTTTGCAACTTTTGTAAGACTTGTGTCATTTGATAATGGAAATGGAGCTATAGCTCTATAGCTCGGCAGAGTTATATTTGGTTTTATGCAATGCTACGAGTTACATATACCGATCGAAGTCAACCTGTTCAAATAAATAGAGACAGAGTCAAAGATATGAAATGATTTTAAAAATAAACAATTAGGCTTGGTATCCACGTCCACGTTGCTTCATCCAAAATATTTCTCCTATTCCTTGCTTGACAAGATTCATATGAATTATTTTTCTATTAAAAAAATACAATATCTAATAAAAAATAGAGTTTGACTGAAAAAAACAGAGATTGACTAAAATTTCATCAACTTGTTAAGCACTAATTTATGTGCCAATACCATATAACCGTTGGGCCGCTTATTATTAAAATAAAATTTCTTTTGTAATAATTAATAGAAATTTCTTGAAATACCATCAAAATACCAAAATTATCACACACTCTCAAAAGTTCCAAAATATCACACATTCTCAAATAAAAATACCACAAATATAAAAAGTGAATTTTAATAATTTATAATTTAAAATTTTTGGTTTGGGTTTACTAAATAGAGTTTAGAAGTTAATTTTCAAAGGGGTAGAGTTTGGTTGTGGGGGTCTAGAGTTTAAATTTGAAGTTTTAAATCTATTTCAAATTTTATTGTATTTTTGGAACAAAAACATTTTTGTGTTATTTTTGGAACTTTTGGAAGTGTGTGGTATTTTTTGGATAAACTTAGTTTTTGTTGGTATTTTTGAGAATGTCCCAATAATTAATATATATTGAAAGTATTTGCTATATTTCTATATATATTTAGGCTTTGAATAGTGAATGCAGATCGAACGATGCAGATAACAAAAAATTAGTGGAGCGGTACAATATATTTTTTGTAGAAAGCAAAACAAGTGTAGTTTATAAAAGTAAACGGTGCAAAATTATTTTTGAATGGTAACAAATATTAGGAATTGGTTTTAAGTAGTAAATTTTTTGTGTTTGAGTTTGTTTTGAAACAATTAGTGTTTATTTTTAGGGTTCTAGGGTTTAAATGTTCTAAATCTATGTTATATTTATGGTGTATTTGAGACAAAATATTTAAAATATTTTTGATAATTAATTAGTACAAAAATAAATAGTTATATTAATATAAAACTTAAAAATATTACATATATATTATAATAATTATTTATTTATTCTAGATACACAAAAGCAACAAACCAAATCCGTACTTCAACCGCACCATTTTAGTCAATATCTAGCCAAATCCGTTCTGTTTTTTTGTAACCAAAGGAATATTATTTTTTTTTGTAAAAAATGCCCCGCTTTTTTCTATGCGAAATCCACCCCGCATATCACATTTTTTGTTGAATGATGAGTTTGTATAAATCCGCTCCGCAAACGTCAAAATCCGTCTCGCAAACGTCAAAATCCGCCCCACCCCGTGTCTCCCATTCACACTCATAATTTAAGTATACGTATGCAAACAAATATTAAACAGAAATATAAACAGTATAACCTGCCTAAAGATATGCAAAACCAAAATATGTGGTTAAGTTTTTGTTGATCAGTTTTGCTTCGATTATCTTACATATACACGTAAAAAACATAGTTTTATAACTCTGAAAATACCATAGAAAATTTCTATAGGGTACCAATAGCATAAATTTAATTTCAAAAGAATTATCGACTTTTTTCCTGAAAATACAACAAACAATAAAAATAATTTTTGTGGGTTAATATTTAAATATTTGACTTTTCTTATTTAATAGTAATTTCGTTTTTGTGATATTTTATTATTTTAAATATAGTGATGTTTTTAAATATATATATATATATATATAATAGTTTGCTTAATTCCACCAACTATCACAAAATAAGTTCATGTTCTAAAAAATATCACACACTTTCAATTATTCCAGAACTATCATTAAAATGTTTTTTTTTCAAAAATATAACAAACATAAAATAAATTTTAAAGGTTTAAAAATTTAATTTTTGGGTTTGCATTATCTAACTAGAATTTAAATTTTAGTTTAGAAAGAACTAAGATTTAGTTTTGGAGATATAGAGTTTAAATTAAATTTTTTTTTTTTGAAAAATGTGTAGTATTGATAGAAAAAATATTATATGATATTTTTGAAACAAGCGGAAATATATTACTTTTAAAACAAAAACTAAAAGTGGTACTCTTAAGAATGTTATAAAAATATATAGAAAACTTAAAATAAGTGACAGTCAGGCTAATTCATAGTTAGTAGACAATACGTGAGATTGTATTAATATTTCTTGTTTTATTCACAGAATTGACCATTTATTATTTTTATTAAAAGGTTACTTGCGACCAAGCAAAACAGGTAGAAGCCTTCAGACAAAAAAAAGAGATAACGATGTAAACGAATAAATCTTATAAAAGTAGTTGCAGATTGATCCGACATAATAATCAACTTAATCATTTAATAACTTGATCCACTTTCTCTGTTTCCTCGAAACTTCCATTTTTTTCCTCTCCATATTACAGAAAAAAACTCAAATATAAAGTTAAATTTAATCCTCTCTCACCTGTGTTCACATGAACTTTCTTCTGTTCGTTGAAGAAAATAGTTCTTTGTTGCTCTCAAACTCCTTTCTTCTTCATCCTCCTCCTTGATTCCATGGACGCTCTCCTTCAAGTAAATATCGATGGATTTAGATTCGACAATGGATCTGGATCTGGATCTTGCTGCAACCCCAGAAACAATCTTGATTCTTCTAACAATCATTCACACACCGATTCTTCTCAGTCTGTATGTTTGGATAACTCTCCTGTTCTTAAGTACATCAACGACATGTTAATGGACGAAGAAGATTTCATTGGTCAGTCTCGCTTATTACAAGACAGTTTGGCTTTACAAGCCGCTGAGAGATCCTTCTACGAGATACTTCATCAACATTCTCCAAAAACTGATTCGGATTTCAATTCTTCTGGAAACTTAAGCACAATAACGACTTTAACAGATTCAGCATCTCTGGTTTCAAATGGAGAATCACAAAGGAAGTACCGTCATAGAAATGATGAAGAGAACGATCTTGAGATTACTCGGAGAAACAAACAGCCTGCGATTTTCATCTCGGAGATGGAGGAGCTAGCCGCGAATCTCGAGCATGTATTGTTGGTATGCAAAGCTAATCAAGAAGAAGAAGAAGAAAAAATATCAGTAATAACAAAACAGAGTCCACCAAACAGAGCAGGACGAGGAAAAGGCTCATCAAACAGATCCAAGACGGTAAAATCTCAATCCGTTGATTTGCGGAATCTCTTGACGCAATGTGCTCAAGCTGTAGCGAGCTTTGACCATAGAAGAGCTACAGATAAACTTAGAGAGATAAGAGCAAACTCTTCTAGCAACGGAGATGGAATCCAAAGACTAGCTTTTCACTTTGCAGAGGCCCTTGAGGCACGTATCACTGGAATCATCGCACCACCTGTTTCAACTGCGTTTCCTTCTAGCACGATTTCGATGGTCGACATCTTGAAGGCTTACAAGCTGTTTGTTCATACTTGTCCCATCTATGTAGCTGATTACTTTGCTGCAAACAAATCAATCTATGAGCTTTCCTTGAATGCAAATAAGCTTCATATAATTGATTTTGGTGTTCTCTATGGATTTCAATGGCCTTGTTTGTTACTAGCCCTGTCAAAACGACCAGGTGGACCACCGATGCTTCGTGTCACAGGAATCGAACTGCCACAGTCAGGTTTCCGCCCTTCAGACCGAGTTGAAGAGACTGGTCGAAGACTGAAGAGGTTCTGTGATAAGTTCAATGTCCCGTTTGAGTTCAACTTCATAGCGAAAAAATGGGAAAGCATCAGACTTGATGAACTTACCATCAATCCAGGGGAGATAACAGTTGTCAACTGCATTCATCGGTTACAATACACTCCGGATGAAACTGTTTCACTGGACTCTCCAAGAGACACGGTTCTGAAACTATTCAGAGATATCAATCCTGATCTCTTTGTGTTTGCAGAGATTAATGGAATGTACAACTCTCCTTTTTTCATGACTAGGTTCCGAGAAGCGCTTTTCCATTACTCATCACTTTTCGACATGTTTGACAGTACAATACAAGCAGAGGATGAATACAAGAACAGGGCACTGTTGGAGAGAGAGTTACTTGTAAGAGATGTGATGAGTGTGATTTCTTGCGAGGGCGCTGAGCGGTTTGCAAGGCCTGAAAGCTACAAGCAATGGCGGGTTAGGATATTGAGAGCAGGGTTTAAGCCAGCATCAATAAGCAAACAGATCATGAAGGAAGCTGAGGAAATTGTGAGGAAACGTTACCATAAGGATTTTGTGATCGACAGCGATAGCCACTGGATGCTCCAAGGATGGAAAGGAAGAATCATCTATGCTTTTTCTTGCTGGAAACCTGCAGACAAGCTAACAGACAATCATGTAAGCATTTGATTAGTGTTAACTTCATGATTGCTTCATTTTTGAGTATTGTAGAATCTGTTTGAACCCATGAGTGAATTTCCATCTCGTATTTTTGAAAGAGCAGTTGTTCCATCATATATATATCTGGAGCTAACACATGCGTACACGACACAAATAGAAAGTTCAAAACTTCTGGCCATAATCTACCAAACGGGTTGCATCACCACATGAGATACATACAGCACATCGAACGATCTACTAGTCTAGCACATATGAACTAATTGCAAATAGGTTGCTGCAGACTGTAGTTAGCTAATCTAAACCCTTTTTGGTTTGAGGTTTTGGTGGCTTCAGAACGCTCCAGTCTACTTTCTTGCTCTTCGGTTTCTTGAAAGCTTCGCCTTTTTTATTGCCCGGTGATGATTTGTCACTGCTCTCAAGTTTCCTCGGGAACTTGTTTGTGTTTTGCTCATCAGAAACTACCTCAGACTGTTTTCTTTTCAAGTCACCATTTGTTTCCCAACTTGGCTCAACCTTCGAACACGTCGGTTCACTGAAACAAGATGCAGTTTTGACTAGTTACAGTTTAGAATTGTATAGTAAAGAGAATTCATAAACAAAGCAAAAGATAGGTGACAGAATACATTGTTCTCAAAAATGACTTTATTTGTCTCAAAACTAGAGAATAAATTATCCATCACTTTTCTGTTTGATGCACACTTTCTAAGAATTAATTTGCTGAGAACCAAAAGGAATATACAAACCTTAAGGACATTCTTCCTTTATTACTGCTAGAGCTTGTGGGAGAAACATCTGTTTTTCCAACGTTTGTTGCCTCTTCGTTCAATTTCTAAGAAGATCGAGATAAAAATTTCAGAGAGCAGAAAGGGAAGAGCACCAACAGCAAACTATTTCAGGCCTCGAGTCCGCACAGACTAACCTCGATAGAGGGATTGAAAGATTGAAATGACATGCGTCCTAAGGATGCCCCTGGCTGAGGATCCCAGTCGGTTATGACCACGCTGCATCCAAGAATCAAATAAAACATTAGAAAACACTGCCAAACATGTAATACCGGATACTGAATAATAACAGACTACAATCATTGTGATTCGCAATCGCAAACACAACAACAAAAATAAGAACAACATAACCTACACATTGTCCTCTTTCCAGTAATTTGAACCAAAACAAAACAAAACAAAACATTAACATCAAGTAACCAAAAGAAGAAATGTTACCACTTCTTTGCAACTGTACTGAGTGAGGGAAAAATCCCATCAGGTGCTTCATCAGTCTTCTTCTTCTTCTCATCTTTCACAGCAGACCTTTGCATAAACTATATATAGACAAAGAACCTAAATCATCTTTAGTTAACAAACCTACTCGATTTTTATATGCGAATGACGAAAACACGTTCTTGTATCTCATTCACAAACCAAATTACTCACATCAATTATCAAAAAAGATCTACATAATTGGTAACTAAGGTCAAATAAACTTCAAAATTATTAATTCGTCCAAGAACCTAACTCAAGCAAGAAGCAAATTCCAAACTCGAATTCGCGAAATAAAAACCAAACCCATTCCAATCATCGAGTAGTTTACTTCAATTTCGAATTATAAAGAAAAAAGCAAAAGATAACCTTTAGATTTCTCAGAGTGCTGCTAATCTCTCTCTTCGCCATATTGTAGCACGAGATTTCCGGTGCCGGAGAGGAGGAACACCTCGTGTGTTTTCGTTTTTAGGTTTAGTTTCCGATTTGCAGTTCCGTCCCATACCGATATTTTCCAAGCTGACCGACTCAAACCGTACCAAATTGAAAAAATTACTGATTACCAAACCAAAATCCTTTTCAGAAATCGGTTTATAAATAAAAAGTCTGTTTAGTTTTCTTTGTTTGAAGTCTGAAAGAATTGCGAAAAACTGTAAACGCACAATCTGTTTTTTGAACATAGTCAACGAAGCAACTTCCAAATCGAAGGATTCACAATCGCAATCGGGAGGAGAAAATGATGGATTATCTTGGAATTAATCTCAGTTGCTTGATCGGATCTCTTCAGAATGGTGAGTTTCCGGCGAGAGATTGTCTTCTTCCTCTAATTTCGAAGCTGCTCGGTTACTTCCTCGTCGCTGCTTCAATCACCGTCAAGCTTCCTCAGGTCAGTTCACTATAATTGCAACCTCTTTTTCCAAATCGCTATGTGTTAAACAATTAATGTAATCGATTGATGGAAATGTAGATAATGAAAATCGTGGAACATAAGAGTATAAGAGGTTTAAGTGTTGTAGCATTTGAGCTAGAAGTGGTTGGTTACACAATTTCACTTGCGTATTGTCTACAGAAAGATCTTCCATTTTCAGCTTTTGGTGAAATTGGTTCTCTTTTGGTCCAAGCTTTAATCTTGATTGCTTGTATCTATTATTTCTCTAGACCTCTCTCTGTAACGACATGGTTTAAAGCGATTCTTTACTTTGCTTTAGCACCAACTATGTTTGCTGGTAAGATTGATCCTTTGATATTTGAAGCTCTTTATGCTTCAAAGCATTTGATATTTCTATCTGCAAGAGTTCCTCAGATTTGGAAGAATTTCAGAAACAAGAGCACTGGACAACTTAGTTTCTTAACTTGTTTGATGAATATGGGTGGATCAATGGCTAGAATTTTCACTTGCCTTCAGGAGAATGCTCCGTTTAGTATGCTTATTGGTGTTGTTCTTGCAGTTTCTACCAATGGAATCATCATGAGTCAGATTCTCTTGTATCGGACTAAAGGAAAAGAAGAAGAGCAAGTGAAACGTAAAAAGATGTCATGAATATCATGTAACTGGTTTTATAGAAGAGATTAAACGATGTTTGCATTCATATTGACAATTGAATAAACGCAGCTTGAATTTTTACATTCCATCTCACAAGATGCAATTTTGAACTTATTATTGAGTTCAATGATTAGACAGAAAAAACAAGAGAGGCAAAGATTGGATGTGTTCTTAATGTCTTCAAAAGATTGATGTTGGTCATCTTAAAAACTTGTTCGAATGCTCCTTCAGATGGTTTGCATATAACCGGAGTCTTTGGAAGTTCAAGCCTCAAGGCTTGTCACTATTTGCAATGTAACTGCTTATGTCAAAGATTTCTCTTGTTTCTACATCAACAGGAGATTCAGTTTTTGTGTTGGGGGTTCAGAGTCTCGAAAGATATAATTCTTTTATAAAGCGAAAGGACAAGTTTCTGATTCTAAATGGCAACAATAACAAGGAAATATATATATATATATATATATATTTGTGCACTACAAGGAAATATTTCTTACCACACTTTTTTCAACCATATTGTAGATCAAATTTCCGACTTTGGTCATTTTTTACGACAATTTTCCGAAGAAATTAACTTTCCGACAGATAAAGTACGACTAAACCATATTGGTTGGAAGGTGGTGGTCGGATTATTATTATTTTTTTATATAGTGATATAAGTCTGACATTTACGCTTCGGAAGCTCAAATGGGTGAAATAAGTTAGTTCACTGAAAATGATCGTCATCTTGGTCGTGATACCGTTCAGATAGTGATTGGAAAAATTACTGTTCCCAATAATTAATAAGTATTTTCGAATCCACACCATGTGAGCTGAATTGTCTATAAGAAATGCTCAAACCAACCTCCAGTGCTGCTTGGAGATCTTTTTCGGCTTGCAGCTACTCTTGTAATTGTGACACCTATTACGTATTCCCCATCAAATCAGAAGAATATTCCTTTCATATTACGCTTAATTATAGAGAGAAAAGGTTGATAAACACTAAACTTTTATATATATATATATATATATATATATATTTATTGTTCAAGCGACATGCAACTTTCATGTAGTGCTTGCTTTTTCCTCTACAAGCAAGTCTGTAATATCGCATCACCTCTAGCATAATAACAAGATTGATGACCAATGTTAATCTCTTTATGAAGTCAAAATATAATTTTCAGCAGCAGCAGATAAATGCCTCTGTATAGCAAGCCTACAAACAATTGATTAGCCAATTATTAGTACCAAAAAACGAAGCTAAGGGCCTCTTCAACGTGACTGCATCACACTATAATGTCGTATGTATGCTCTCCAATCGAACGCTAATTTTGACAGTGTTATAGTGTGATTCTCATTATTGCTATAGTAACACACCAAATATAGTGTGGCAGTGTAGCAACGGGATACCTCTTTTTACACATTAAAATAAGAGAAGATAGATTAACTACCATACATTTTATCACAAATGACTAGAACCATACAAATCTTTTTTTTATTACTTGCATATTTTAAATGTCCAATGTACCCTTCTATCACGTTGTGACAAACGTATTTAAAGAAATATCATTCACCAAGTAGGAATTCGCTGACGTGTATTAATGAACGCAGTCGTGAAGCGCTACTTACTACGATACAGTTGAGTTATGGTTACGTTGCAGCTGAGTTACTGAAACCGGCTGAGCTAAGAGAAATTGGCTGACTTACGAGCATAAGTCACCCGCTCATGACGACTTACTTACAAAAACTGGCTGAGTTAAGAGAAATAGGCTGACTTACGGGCATAAGTCACCCGCTCGTGACGACTTACTTACAAAAACTGGTTGATTTATGTGTAAAAGGCTGACTTACAGTCATAAGTCACCATACGTTACGGCTAACATACGAAAATATGGCTGACTTACGTGTTTACGGTTGACTTATGTATACATGTTATAATTGACTTATACTTCGGCAAAATGACTTGTTGAAAATTGTACTGAGTTATAGTTAGAGATGGCTGAGTTATGTTTTGCAGGATCATTTAATGAAGCTGACTTATTGGATGTTTATATGGCTGAGATACCTATGCTCAGCCGTAAAGAGCTGGATTAACGTTCAACTCATCTTGTTTACGACTGACCTACTAGCGAAAGATTAATTACTAGAATAGCATTCACGTTACTGAGATCAGAATAACTCAGGCTTTTTAACATTTGAGGCCTTTTAACATAAGATATATAACTCAGCTACTATGTAAAATAACTCAGTCACATCAGAATATAAAACTCAGTCGTATCAGAAATCAATCTCAGTCTTACCAATAATCAAACTTAGTCGCATTATATGTTAAAATCACTTGCAACATACAGGATAACACGACGAGGGCGAATACGATTTCAGAGAAGACGACCATGGTTAAAAGTAGGGAAACTAAACTGTTGTTTTTATTTAAGGATTTACTCTGTGTAAAATACAAGAATGTTTAAGAAGATTTGTTTATTTATATGTAAAATGAAACTCAGACAGAAAAAAAACTTGATTTGCAAAATCAAATTCAATCGCAACGTAAATCAAACACGGTCGTAACAGAAATCAAACTCAGCCACAACATAAATCAAACTCGTCCGCAACAGAATCAAACTCATTCGCAACATATATCAAAGGGAATCAATCACAACTTACCATAAATTTCGAGGAGGGTTCACAATAAGATTTTGACGATGACGATTTCAGAGAAGACGACGAGCGCGATAACTAGGTCACTAAACCATTTTTTTTCTGTAGTCAGAGTGAAATAGTTGATCGACTGAGAAATTTGATATGTATAATGTTTCATTGACGTGAAATACAGTTTAATGATGTGGAATACAGTTTAGTGATGTGGATTTATTCATTATTAATTAACCAAATTAAGAGAAAATTAAGCAAGAGAGTGAATCGTAATTTACAAGGGTTTTGAAAGTACTCTAGTAATTTTTGAAAGATGTATGGTATTCTAGTCATTTTTGAACTTTTCTATAGTATTTGACCTATTTTCTCTTAAAATAATATATGAAGTAGTGTATGAGTTATATTATTAAGTAGTTATATGATTCACATTTTTAGCTAAAATAATAACTTTTGTATACTAATCTTAATTAATATATTAAAATTTTATGTTAATTTATCTAAAAAATTAACACGTAAAAAATATTAAAATTATCATGCATTATAATTAAAATATACACAATAAAGTTAAATTAAAATACTGGAATATAAAATATCAAAGAATAAATTTAAAGAAACATAAAAAATGCTAAAAAGCAGTTTTAAAGACATAATACAAACTTAAACAATAATCTAATTACTTGGAAAAATTTTCGGTTCCACTAAGATAATTATAATACTGATTATAATCTTCTTGGTTATTTGGTGTTTTTTGGCTTTCGTCTTGATCTTGTTCTATTTGAACCTGTTCTCCTTGAGTTTGATCTCCTTGATAATTAGACGCTCGATATTGAGATCCTTGGTATCGGTATTGAGAAAAACCTTCTCCACGTTCTTCATATTGATTTGTTTGCGCTCTTTTCTTCAAAATATTTTTTCTCTCATTTTCAATATATGCAAGAGACTCTGGATCAGTTATAGAACTCAAATCTGCGAACAATATTTTATTATCTTCTTTCATTTTAGCAACCTCGACTTTTTGTCTCTGGATTTCATTTCTTTTAGAAGTTCCTTTAGTAATAGCTTTGATAAGCTTATCATTTTGCTCCATCATTTTTTTAAATTGTTCCTCCGATTGTTGTTTTCTCTTTGAGTTTTTTAAACCTATAGGTCTTCAAGAGAAATTAAAAGCGACATCTTCATCATTCATAATTAGATCAATTGAAATCATATCGGGGGATGAAGATGACTCAATATCTATTGAGAATGAAAGAGACGACGTAACATTACGACCTTCTTCTTGGAATGCATTGGATGTATTAGTGTTGATATTTGCAAATTTCTCGATACCTTTAAGGATAAGCCAAACATCATCAAATTTGAATCCTTTCTTGTATTTGATATCTTGCGCTAATAACATCTTAGCTTGGTTAACTGAAAAACAAAATTTTATATAAATGAGTAATTAAAAGAAATAAATAAAGTTAGAGTAAAACTAAACCAAGTATAAATAAACTTACAATGTCTTGTTCGGAAGCACCGCTTGGATTCTTATTTTCAATATGGTTAACACAACCCCTCAACTTGGAGACTGTAGCAAGGATTGTCCTCATTCGAGTTTGTAAAGATCTTCTAGGTCTTGGTTGATGACAAAAAAATCTAAGACTTTTTGTATTCGGTTTCAACTCTTATCCAAAATTGATCTTTTGATTGGTTTATTCCAATGATTGGATTTTAAGAAACATCAAGATACACATGACATAAATGCATATCTTCATCAACAATATGATGAAGAGTGACTTGAAGCCATTTCTAAGAAATATTAGTGGTGAGAATTGAGTTGAAGGTGTGAAATCATCCAAAGAGTAGTAATCATATATATAGAGAAGTGAAAGAAAAAATAAGTCTAACGGTTAGATCTTGTTCTGCATAATTTAATGGCTAAGATTGAGTCGTCTTTATTCATGTTATCATAATTGATAAAAGACATGAAGTGACTAATCAATGCAACATTTATATCTTGCTCTGCAAAATTCAACGGCTAAGATTGACTCGTCTTTATTCATGTTATCATAATTGATAAAAGACATGAAATGACTAATCAATACAATAGTTATATCTTGCATATGGTTTGGATTGTCCAGCGAAGAGATGAAGTCGGTAAACTTGGATTGTCTGGTTTGCAAAAAATTACTGATGTATTTCGAATGTTGGCATATGGTTTACGTGCAGATTCCACTGATGAATATATCAAAATAGGGGAATCTACAACCCTAGAAAGTTTGAAGCGATTTTTTCGTGATATTATGGAGGTGTTTGCAGAACGCTATCTTCGATCTCCTAACGCTAATGATTTTGCACGACTACTCCACATTGGTGAACGCCGAAGATTTCCAAGTATGTTGGGTAGCTTAGATTGTATGCATTGGAAATGGAAAAATTGTCCAACAGCTTGGAGAGGACAATATGCTGGTCGTAGTGGATCTCCTACTATTATTTTAGAAGTTGTATCTGACTATGATCTTTGTATTTGGCATGCATATTTTGGTCTACCAGGATCTAACAATGATATTAATGTGCTAGAGACTCTCATATTTTTGCTAATTTAGCTGAAGGTACTGCTTCACCTGCTAACTATGTCATTAATGGAAAAAATTATAAAATGGGTTATTATCTAGCTGATGGTATATATCCAAAATGGTCCACTCTTGTTCAAACAATTCATGATCCACGTGATCCCAAAAAGAAATTATATGCTATGAAACAAGAAGCATAGATGACGAACGTGATCTCAATGCAATAATTGAAGAACGAAATGAAGTTCCTAGCGCGGAAGTTGAGATGATGGGTGACGATGATTCTCGATTTCAAGAATTTTAGCTCGACACAGAAAAATCAAGAATCGAGAAGCCCACTTTGAACTTCGAGATTCGTTAATTGAACATTTATGGTTCGAATACACTAATTTTGAGAATTAGTATAATGTAATTTGATTTTATTTGTGTTTTTAATTTATAGTATTCAATATGTTTATAATGTAATATAATTATGTTTAAAATATAGTTTTTTATATAAATTTTGACTAAGAGTTATATTAATTAATTATAAATAATAACATATATTTAAATACATTATTAAACAATGAAAATAATCCTATTTAATAATATAATAATAAGGAATATTCTTTTTAGTGTGATATTTGGTGTTGTGGTTGGAGAAAGATGTTTTTTTAGTGTTAAAACCACACTATAATAGTGTGAGTTATTGTGTTAAGGTTGGAGATGGCCTAATGTCATCTTAAATGTCAATTGATTTACACCTACACCAAAGAGACGACATAATACTTTACAATATTGCATAGGTCAACAACATAAAAGGCACATATACATGCATATATTATATTATGTATAATTTTGGATAGGCGAATCTCTTAATTTCCTACTTCAATCAAACAAAAATAGTCAGCAAGTTGTTGAGACATCATCTATATCATTTTATGTGCACTAAAGTAAAAAATATTCTCATATAAAATCTTGCAAATATTTTAGGCAAAAGAAAAATTAACATGAAATTATATAGATAGAAGCGTGAAAGCCTCACTCGTCTTCTCAATCAAACGATTCATTGTGGATATCTTTCTGACTTGTGAAAAACAAAGACAGAAAATGTAAATGATACTATTTCGTCATACATTGATTCACTATCAGTCTATCTCTATATGATTCAGCTAAAGCATGACAGAACATATAATAAGAAGAGTTTTGGATCATGCATCCAACTATACTTGAATTAAGGTGTCTGCCACATATACTATAAATTTTTTTGCCACATATACAAAATAAAAATGATTTGACTAGGATAAGTAAACACATACACTACACGCTTTGAATTAACAGAGGAAGATATTCCCTTATTCACAGGTTTCTCACTTAATAATTCAAGACCAGTATATACCAATGTATTACCATGGGTGAGTATATTTGAAACATTCCTTAATGATTGATAAGACTCACCAACATGTTGTATTTATTCTTTATATGCACAATTCACGGTCAACCGCCATAGGAAGACCAACAAACAGTACTAAAATTTTAAAAATCGAATTGACGATGATTTTTCAAAATTTCAAGGGACTAAAAAACTAAAACAGAGACATGTTTCGAAGATTTGTAATTTGAAAGCGCCAGAGCAAAATCATCATTCGATTTAGAAAAGAACCAACAAGACAAAGATTGATAAACCTTCACCTTGAAAGGAAGAGAAAATTTAAAAGAAAGAGAGAATTCACGGTGTAGAGAAAAAGAAGATACACACAATTAGAACTTTAGAAAGTGTTTCTTTCATTTATTGAAAATGTTTTGGAATTACGCTAAAACATTAATTTCTCTTTGACCAATTATTCGTAAGTTATTATTCAATAGATTTTTAGTTAATTTTAAAGGTTGATGTGTCATGAAAAAAATGTTTAGGTGACATCATTTTGTGAATTTTAAAGTATCTTATTATATAGTAATAGATAACTATAATAAAAGAGAAATATAGAGTCAAACCTTTTATCTTATACAAAAACATGCAATAGAATACACTTAAACGACAAATACACAAAGATCAATATATATCAACCGTTGCACATGAATAATAAACGGTAAATTAATATATGGTCATTATAATTTATTAAAACATTAGTTACATATGTAAAACTAAGCTTGAACAAAAGTTTCAATGGAGATTTGTTTGGTGTAACCAATTCTTTCAGATTCCTTGTTGTTGTCGGATTTCAACCACAATTCTGGAAACGCGTCTTTCATATTGTGTATACTTTCTAACGCGTAATCACTTCCATCCACTTTCTCAGACTTACCAACCTACAACAGTAATATAAGATATTTCAAATTTTTTATTTAAAAAATGCTAAATTTGTAGATATTCTAATTGTCGTAATAAAACAGAAATTGCTAAATAATATTAAACCGGTTCTTACCAGAACGGTATGAAGACCCACTGCTTTTCCGGTCTGGATGTTCCGAATGCTGTCGTCGAAGAACAACTGAAAAAACAAACATGGTAATCAGAGCCAGTTCTGAAGCCAAGTAAAGCAAGCTTGTGTTTGTGGCGCATTTTATATTTTCAAACTTTTACTATAAGAATCGGTCCATTGAGAACCGATCCATGTTTTTTATTTTATATTGCGGCCTTTAAAATATCAAGACCGACTCTGATGGTAATATTAATTATAAGATAGTCATTTAGAATTTTGGATTAAGAAAACAATCTTATTAACATAAAAGAACGGTTTTATAATTATATTTAGTTATTAGTTAATGAAGCTTACGGTTGTGTTAGGATTGAGCTGCGCAATTTCGAAGGCTTTCTCAAAAGCAATCTCGGTTGGTTTACAGATAACCGGAATCTCAGGAATGTAATCTGCGACGCAAGTGTCATCGATCTTAGGGTTTAATGTCTCGAAACTTATGATTCTCTCAAAACAATCTTCTATGTCGAGTCTTTTTAAAGCTTTCCTCACATGAGCTTCATCTCCATTCGAGAATACCTTATTATAAAAATTAAAAAAAATCCAACTTTGATCAATAAATAAATGTAATTACACTAGTCGAGATTTGAATTTAATTAAGTAAAAAAAATACAGAAAAAGAAAGTAATACCAATTTTCGAAAAGGTAAAGTTTGGAGGAGATTTCTCAAAACCGGGTCCGGTTTAAGATTCTCATATGGTAATCTCCCATGAACAAAGCTGTGATACTCATCATTGTCGAATTCATAACCAACAGCCTGCAATTAACAATAAAATATTAATGTAATTGTAGCTATTAATAAACAATTTTCATGTTTGATCCAAATACTTGTAGATGTAAAAGTACCTTAAGACCAGCCATTGAAGTTCCATATTTCTTGTAGAGAATTTTGTTGAGGTCAACAACTCCTTCTCCATCTATTTTAAGTTTCTCAACCATGAATTCTGCTCAAGGGTAAATTTTGTTAATTGGTATTACGAATATATATACAAAAGCATATTAATCAACAAAAATTCTTCTTAAGACATACCTATAATGTTCTTAGCGCATGCATCTGATAAACCAGAGCTTAAAGGATAAAGAGTGTCATCCAAATCTATTGGAAACAAACATATATAAAGATAGATCATTAATAAATATATAATGTTGTTATTATTATATATATGTATGTATATTCGTACCAAAGAGGAGACATTCATATCTTGGTGTAGAACTGTTGACATGTTCCATTTCTAACAGAAGAGAGATTAATAGATGTCAAAGTGTAAGAGAAAGTAATTGATTTTGATGAGAGAAAAGAAAAGAATGCAGATGTGACTTATATAAGAATTAAATGCGTGTGCCGACCAAAAAAAAAGTAAATTTAAATGCGTGTGAAAAATAAAGGCATTATTAGTAATGACCAGAGATTTTGGTATTTAATTAATAATATAAGAGACGAGTACTTTATCTTATTTGTTTAATCTAACTCCGTTTATTGTAATAATAAAAAAAACATTATATGCATATTAAAAAATAAAAAATTCTCCTCGTGATTCTTGTTGATATGCAATTTAAAAACAAATGAAAGAGATTGTATGATTTCAATATCTTGTAAAGTCAAAGCATCGATAATTACAGATCGTTCTCTTGATCATGTCAGGTTGTAATTTGACCAAAGATGCTTTTTGTTTAAATAAGGGCAGATGTGCGAACAGCGTGACATTAAAATGAGACCCAAATATTTGACTTATTTCTTTTTAGTTAGAATCCCCTCAATTCAAAGAAGACCATAATTTGGTCTTAAATAATGGAACAAATATTTTATAGACATTATTTTCTGCAAACATATTTTGCTGATTTTATCAGGAATATAAAATTCTGTATATATTTTTTGAAATGGACCTGACTAATAAGTTAAACATGCGCTATATTTTAAAAGATGGCACGAACCAAATTACATGACAATTTGTCTAATAAAACCTTATTTACAAATATATTATTAATATTAATATTGTGACTAGTATAATATATAAGGAGGAGCAAAATGAAAAATAATAAAAGATCTAATGATTGGTTATACTTTCTACTATCTTTTTATTATATCAATATTTAAATTTAGTCGTACAATTTTTCTATAGTAAAATTTGAATTATCAATTAACATATGGTTCAAATATTAAAATGACAGAAAATAGTTTTTTAATCGTTGTTTTTTGTTAAAACTTTTTTTTTTCAAATTAACAATGTTAAAAATATATATTGAATTTGATTTTTTTTTATCGAAGTTTGCATTTTTAAAAATTCTTTTTATCATAAAGATAATCACAACGCTAAACGTTGAAAACCGCTAAACTCTTTTTTGTCAAATTTTCTCTCTCATCTTTGAGCAGGGCGATTTTTCTGGAGATTTTCTCCGGCGAATCTTAACGACTGGACAACTCTTTCCGATCAGTGATTCTTCGCTGACTACGGTTTTATTTCCAATTTCCAAGATACTTCTCCGATCTCTGTTACAGGCGGTATTCTAGTTGATGCATGATGGAGCAACAACTTGAATTAGCGTTGAATACTCTGCCTTTAGAAGATGATACTCCAATCAAATTACCAGCATCAGCGGCTTCAAACTCACTTCAACGAGTTCATAATAGCATTGTCGGTCGGCTGATGAATCCAGAAAAGCAAAATATGTCAAGATTCATAGACAAGATACCTCTAATTTGGCGGGTAGCTGGACGGGTAAGAGGAATAGCTATTTCTAAAGCCACTTTCCAATTTATCTTCAAATCGGAAGAAGATCTAAACATGGTCCTTCAGAATGGCCCTTGGACTTTTGATGATTGGTTAGTAACAATCGATAGGTGGAAGCCTAATCCACCTTCGGATTATCTTTGTTATGTGGACACTTGGATTCAGTTACGCAACATACCCTTGGAAGTGTTCACTCCAATTACAATGAAATCGATTGGTATGGCAGTAGGAAAAGTTTGGGAGGTAGCTTATGATAGTGAAAAATCGCATCAAACAGATTATGTCCGGGTTTTCATCCATTTTGATGTTCGTAGACCAGCCTTCAAGTCCAGAGAGATAGAATTGCCGAGTGGTAAATCAGCTTCAGTCCTTATTGAATATGAAAAATTCAAAAGACGATGTCTCGGATGCCAAAGAATGACGCATGATGCATCGAATTGTCCTTTGTCTAAGCCACAATCTATTAGCGTTCAAAACACTCCAACCACTGTTCCTACAACAAGAAAAGGAATTGAAGAGAGTAAGTCATCAGATGATTTTTCAAAGGCTTTAGTACCAGCAGGATTTGCAAAAGATTTATCATTCATATCACACATGTCATCACAAGAGAAGAATGCAATCCTTCAATATTTGGCGGTAGAGGATTCAAGTGAACAACAAGCACGTTTCCTGCGAATCAAAGCTAAATTTGATTCAGAAGACAAAACAAATGGTTCAGATGATATAAACATAACCTCTGATATGGAGAAGGGTAAAGGACATGTCTTCGGTTTTCCCGGACATAATTCTGAACTCTTCTCTCGTATGTTGTCTAGTGGGATAATTGTGTCAAATCTTTTTGATCAAAACCTCCAGATGGACTCACCGGAAAAAAGATCTCTTGATGCCACTTTGATGAGTAGTTCTACGGTATTGTATATAGGTTCTAATAAACTTATAGTAACCGATTCTACAAACCAAGGTAAATCAAGAAGGAAGAGACCAAATAAATGGATTAGGCAAGCACGATTAGTGAACAAGATGGATGGATCTTCTGTGAATGAATCTTTAATGGAAGTGATTCCTGATGAAGATGTTCGAGAATCAACAGAATTTACATCGATAAGTTTCAACAATACTCTGAAAAGGAAACGTGTTGGTGATGTTTCAGTCATTGATGAGTCCCCAACAAATAATATAGTTCAACTTAAAGAACTCCCATCTTCATTCTTTCAAAAGACGATAAGTGAGCAGGAGTTTTCGCTCACTCCGTCTGAGCATCAATGAGCATAGTGAGTTAGAACTGTCGGGGTTTGGGAAACGACCTGACAGTTCGATGAATCCGGGAATTGCGGCGGGTGCATTTTCCGGATATACTGTTTCTGTAGGAAACCAAAAACTTAAAAAAGTGCTGGAAAATTTAAAAGGTGGTTTAGGATATGATAACTTATTTACGGTGGAACTGATAGGACTAAGTGGTGGCTTAGCTCTCTTTTGGAAGAATTGCTTTGACGTTACCATCCAATTCGCAAATCGCAGATACATTGATACAAAGGTTAAATTTCGATCGCTGGAATTCTTTATTACTTTCATTTATGGAGAACCAGTCACAAGTTTAAGACCAAGATCATGGGAGAGATTGCAAGATATAGGAGGGACTAGGAATCATCCATGGTTGGAAATAGGAGATTTTAATGACATTCTGGACAACTCGGATAGAATAGGCGGACAGCCTCGACAAGAAAGAACTTTCTTATCTTTCCGAGATATAATCCGAGGATGTCGTTTTTTAGAAGTTGCTAGTTTGGGTAATTCTTTCTCTTGGGCAGGATATCGAAACAATATATGGGTACAATGTAGGCTAGATAAATGTTTCGGAAACAATGAGTGGTTCACATTATTCCCTAGAGCTCAAGTACAATTTTTTGATAGTATTGAATCTGACCACATACCAATGCTTTTAAAATTTGTTCATGAGAGCTTTGTGTTCCGGGGAAAATTTAAATTTGATAAACGGTGTCTTGAGTTTCCAGAAGCTACAAAAGTTATATCCTCCTGCTGGGGAGATGAAAACTCAAGCAAAAGCATTTTCGAAAGACTAGCTACTTGCCGTAAAGATCTATCGAAATGGCGTAGAGATAATCCGCAAAATGCAAAAGTGCGAATAGATCTCTTAAGACAGCAAATTGATACTGAAATCTCTAAAGAATTCCCAAATGCTGCTGATGTTCATCAATTAAAACAGTCTCTTAATAGTGCTTATTACTCCGAAGAGCAATACTGGAAACAACGAAGCAGGGAACGTTGGCTTCAAGATGGGGATCGAAACTCTAAGTTTTTTCATACAAGTGTGAAGAGCCAGAGGAGTAGGAACAAAATTCAGGTACTTTTGGATGATCAAGGCTGAGAGAATATTAGTGAAGGATCAAAAGGGGATATTGCTGTTGCATATTTTTGTGATTTATTTACTTCAACCAATCCGCAACAAAGTTCGGACCTTCTTGAATCGTTTCAGTCCCGAGTCTCAGTTGCAATGAACAGGAAATTGGTTGCTAAAGTGACAGAGGAAGAGATTCACCGAGCTGTCTTTGGTATTGGCCCATCCAAATCACCAGGTTCTGATGGTATTACTAGTCTTTTTTATCAACGTTTTTGGAATCTTACGAAACATCAATTGATGAAAGAGATCGATAATTTTTTCGAAACTGGAGTGTGTCCTACGGATTGGAATTTTACCCAGATTGTGTTGATACCGAAGATTTCAGCCCCAAAACGTATGAACGAGTTACGCCCCATTAGCTTATGCTCAGTGCCTTATAAAATTTTGTCTAAGATTCTTTGCAACAGATTGCGAGTGATTTTGCCGGACATAGTCTCTTCTTCTCAAGGGGCTTTTGTTTCTAAAAGATTAATCTATGACAATATTTTAACTGCGCACGAAATGATTCATGGGTTAAGTACAAATCCTTTATGCCGAGAAACTTTTATGGCAATAAAGACGAATATGTCGAAAGCTTATGACCGAGTGGAATGGTCTTTTCTACAAGATGTCTTAAATGCTATGGGTTTTGATGCAAGATGGGTAACATGGATCATGTATTGCGTACAAACGGTCACATATTCAGTATTGCTTAATGGACAGGAACATGGTTTTATCAAACCTGAAAGAGGATTACGTCAAGGTGATCCTTTATCGCCGTTACTTTTTATTCTTTGTGCCGAGTTCCTAGTCCACACTTTGAAACGAGCAGAATCACATGGTAAGATCAGCGGGATGAAACTATCAAACCAATGTCCAGCGATTCACCATCTCCTTTTCGCAGATGATAGCTTATTTCTTTGCAAAGCTAATCTTCAAGAAAGTGATGAGATTATCAATTGTCTTAAAGTGTATGGTGAGGCTTCAGGACAGATGATTAACTTTCAGAAATCATCAATCATGTTTGGTGATAAAGTAGAGGGTGGTATGAAGCAACAAATTAAAGAGAGATTAGGGATTCAAAACGAGGGAGGTGTAGGTTCTTATCTGGGTTTACCCGAGTGTTTTAGTGGTTCAAAAAGGGACGTTCTAGCATATATCAATGAGAAACTGAAGAAGCGTCTCAATGGTTGGTATGCGAAAACACTCTCTCAGGGAGGCAAAGAGATTCTATTGAAATCAGTGGCTATGGCTTTACCGGTCTATGTGATGTCTTGCTTTCAATTGCCAAAAACGACTTTGAAGAATATAACTAGTGCTATGATGGAATTTTGGTGGAACTCACAAGCTGGAAAACGACCAATATATTGGATGTCTTGGCAATCTTTATGCCGACCAAAGAAAGAAGGAGGATTGGGGTTTAAAGATTTGGCTAAGTTTAATCAAAGTCTTTTGGCTAAGCAGGCATGGCGTTTATTAGATAAACCGGACAGCCTATTAACACAAGTATATAAGGCTCGTTATTACCCGAATAAAGACTTTCTCTCTAGCAATCATGGTAAGAGCCCTTCCTTTGCTTGGAGAATTATTTTATTCGGTAGAGACTTATTACGATGTGGTTTATCTCGGTCTATTGGTGATGGCTCGGATACGTTCGTTTGAACAGCCCCTTGGATTCCGTATTCTATACCAAGAGCTCCACTCAATCCAAATATTTCGATGAATGTTCTTCTTAAGGTATCAGACTTGATATGCCCAATATCTGGTAAGTGGAAGAATGATCTTTTAGATCAACTCTTCTATCCCGATGATAAAAGGCTAATCATGACCTTGAGACCAAACCTATATCGAAATGATAGGGATATATGGTACCTAACTAAATCAGGTTCTTATACAGTTAAGAGTGGGTATCTTCTTGCAAATTCAAGGAATGAAGATCGTATGGATGAAGGTTTAATTTCTCAGCCTTCTTTACAAGGATTAATAAGCGAAGTTTGGGGAATTAAAACGTTACCAAAAATTCGTTTACTTATCTACAAAGCGTTAAATAAGGCGGTAGCAGTGAAGTCTAATCTTAGATCACGGAGAACCATGGTTTATCCTCTTTGTCCGATTTGTATGCATCATGAGGAGACTTTGAATCATACTTTACTCGATTGTTGGGGAGCGAAAAGAACTTGGATCTTAGCTGGAATTGATGAACATCACCCATGTTTTTTTCTCTCACTCTATATATGCCAATTTTGCTTATCTTTTTGGATTGTCTAAGCAGGTCTCGTCGCAAGAGGCATTAAGAAATTTGTGGCCTTGGATAATATGGACAATCTGGAAAGGTCGAAATGAATTTGTATTCAAACATCCTTTCATTGCGGAAAAATTCTCACACGAGCAAAGATGGACTCACTTGCTTGGTTTCAGGCTTTACATCGAGTACCAAATTCTCTATCACCTCGATATAATGTTGCTGCATCTTCCAATCCTATTTGGTCACCGCCACCGGAGGATTTCTTACTGTGCAATGTTGGTTTTTTGTGGAAGAAGAATAACCCTTTTATTGGAGCTTCTTGGATCCTTCGTAGTACACAAGGAGACACAATGTTCCATGGTAGATCAGCGCTTGATGGAACATCTTCAATCTTCGAAGCGGCTCTTGAAAGTTTGTCTTGGGCAGTTGAAGCTTTGGCCTTCATGAGGGATCAAAGAATCATCTTTGTAGTGGATAATCTCGAGTTAATATATGCGATTAGGATCCCTTTGGATTGGCCAAGGTATCAGTATTGCTTTGATGAATTGGTTTTCAAGTTTACTTGGTTCAAGGAAGCTAGATGTATAGGCTCTTCTTCACAAGCTAATAGATGTGTAATTGCAATTGCTAGAAGTGTTATTCGCGATGGCAGAATCCAGTCTTACATAGCCTGAGCAGCGCCTTCATGGCTTCTTCCATAATTAAGAGTTGAATCCAAAGCTCATGCGTAATCTTTTTCTGTTTTTACTTTCTAGCTTTTTGAGGTTTCTCTGTTCTTGTTTTCTTTCAACTTGCAAACTCTGTTTCTTATTTTCCTGACGAAAAAAAAACGTTGAAAACCGCTTGTTTGAATATGACTATTTTTAAAATAGGCAGTATAAATCAAATATCCAAGTAAACAACATAAAGAAAAATATACATATAAGAAAATCAACATAAACAATTTATTTATTCACCATTTCATTTCATTTTTGTTTACTGTACCATGAAATATTCAATTTAAGTTGACAACTTTCTTTTCCTTTCAATTTTGGTAGTATATGATATGTGAACACATATACATTAACACATATGCGTGTTCACATATCTACTCATTTTTTTTATTAAATTAAATATGTTTTAAAAATAACACACTCTTAATTGTTCTAAATATACTATAAAAGTTTCTTATAACAATACCAAAAATTTATAATTGTTCTAAAAATTTAAATTTAAACCCTAAACCCTAAATTTTATTCATTCAAAACAAAATTATGAATTTTAATTAGCGAATCCAAACTCAAAAATTTAAATCCTAAACTTATAAAATTTAGAGGAATTCTTTCAAATACCACTGTTGATACCAGGTTTAGCACCTGCTCCCAAAAGCCCATTTCGACACAAGGCCCA
>OVBE01003194.1:5255-27726 GCA_900406425.1 Iberis pinnata
TATATATATATATATATATAGCAATAAAATAAAATTTTCTATTTTAATCCATACAAATAATAAAGTAATCTAGATCATAAATTAACAATAGTAAAAAGCATAATATATGTCACAAAAGAAGAATAAAATATTAAATTGTGTTTGCATACATTATACATTTACAAAAATCTAAACATTTAACGTATTATACATTTATATACTTACCTAATATATATCACAAAAGAAGTATAAAATGTTAAATTGTATTTTTATACATATACATAGAAAAAATTATAAAAGAAAACATTTTATAGTATATATATAGTGAACCGGGGTTGAACCAACCGGGATAAACCTCCGGTTTGCGGTTCAACCCAGTTCGACCCCTTATCCAGTCCAGGTCTAAAAACACTGGTCTTGACTAAACCTGCTTCTATCAACTTTCTAATCTTATAACAATCCATCTCAATAAGTTTAGTAATATAAGTTATTAAAATATGTTATCTTTATAATAATGTAAGTTATCAAAATATGTAAAGTCTATTTATCAATTTTAATTATTTTGGATTACACATTTAATAAAATTTAATATTTTATTATAATTTCTTATAACCAAAAATAAATTAAAATGTTATCTTTTGAAATAATGTAAGTTATTAAATTATGTAAATTTTTTAAAAATGTTGTCTTTATAATAATGTGATAATCAGTTTTAATATGTTTAGTCTCCTCATGAGAGACTTGATTGCTTGCAATATGCAGAGCAACTATATTATCTCAATAAAGATTATCAAAAGATGATATTCAGGAGCCTTATTTGTTGACTTTTTATAAGGGGAAGTATTGCCTAACACCACTGTTTGTAATCTACTGATTAAAAAATGGCAGTTAAAACACAATGACCCAAAAACTCCAATGGAACACCCTATTGAAACATAAAGGCTCTAGTAACTTTTTAAAAATGCTGATATTCTCTCTCTATCGAAAATGTCTATTCAGGAGATCATGGACATGAATGAAAAGCTTTTATTCCTTTATGCAAGTAGAAATAAGTGAAGTTCAATTCATTGGTATTAAAGATCTAAAATAACAAACCTTAATGTTATATTGAGTTTCAACTATATAAATATAGTTTAGAAAAACTGTTAAAACATAAAAGTTTTTTCTAAGCATATAAATTCAAGTTGCATGACTGAAATTATCCACAATAGCTCAGAAATACTTAAATCCTTATTTTATAGAAACAAACTAAGGATTCCAAGTATATATATGAACTAATTCAAAAGGTTTTGCACACATATTTTTTCTTAATGTAAAAGAAATATGCTTTTTTGTTTAGAGAGATGACAAGTGAGAAAATGAGTATTAGTTTTATTATGTTTTCCTTGTGATGCATGTTGCTTGTTGGTAAAATGGCGATTTCCGGCTATAACTCCGACTAAGTTTCGATCTTCTATGGTCATCTGATTTTCGAAAATTACCCACTTTCTGGGTCTCTCTTTTGCTGCATGCAACAATCCTCCGTTCTACTACGGCAATCTCTTCTCCAATATCACGTTCATCGCAGAGAATCTCAACCTCGGCTCGGACAAGACTCCCTTTCAGCCAACAATTGATGGTCAGCAACAAAGGGATAATCAGCACCGACTTAGTATATTTGTTCGCACAGTCAACCCAGCTCACCAAAGAGTCCATCCATTGAAGCAAACTATGCCAACTGCCTGGAAGCTTGAAAACAGAGTCACAAGCCGTGTCATCGATGATAATACAGTGCAGTATTTCTTCAAATCCGAACATCACTTAATGCATGTTCTTGAGGATGGGCCCTGGACTTTTAAGGATTGGATGATCATCACAGAAAGATGGACTCAAAGAATGTTCCCTGATTATCCCCAAAAGATCTCATTCTGGGTGAAATTCCTAAACATTCCAGATGAATTTCATGATGGAGCCATGTTAAAAGAAATTGGTCAGAACTTAGGTGTTGTTGAAGAAGTTAGGTTGAAGGAACCTTTCAATGATAAACCTGCATAAGCATGGGCTAAGATCTCTATTAAAGCGGACTCTAAACTCATCTTTGCGCTCCACATACAGTTCCGCAGGGGTGAAGCTCCAACTCTGATTCGTTTTCAGTTTGAAAAACTTCGCAAATTTTGTTTCAAATGTGGTTCCCTACAACATGATCAAACTGTTTATCCTGCTCAAACTGAAGCATAGGTGCCTCAATATATTCCCCCGGAACTTCCCAATCAACAACCAGTCTCTTTACCGGAAATACCTATAGTTCCATGGGGGGCAAGTATACTTGGTGTGGGAACATGAACCACCACACAGTAAAGACCAGAATAGATAGAGCCATGGCTACTGTAGAATGGGCTGAACAATTTCCAAATGCTTATGTTTCCCTATTGAATTAGAGCTCTTCTGATTAAAGACCAATCCTCCTTGATACAAATGACAATCAATGCAGAGGTAGACCTCAATTCAGATATGATATCAGATGGAACAACTACCTGAAGTCAAGCAAGAAATATCATCACTTTGGACTCAACATTGCTCTCGTTTTCAGCCTGCACATTTTATGAAGGCTCTTGCTCACTAAAAGAAGGGTCTTGTTAATTGGAAAAGAGAGCATCCTCAGAACTCAACTAAAGAAATTCTTGATCTTCAAATCCAACTGCATCGGGCTTTTCAGCAAACTCAAATTGATTACACATTTGTCAGAGATATTAAAACCAAAACTCACCCAGGCTCATCATAATGAGGAAATTTATCAAAAGCAAAAGAGCAAGGTTCAGTGGCTGACAGAAGGGGACAAGAATTCAAAATATTTCCACTCAAAGCTCAAGCAAAGAAGATGTCATAACTGTATTGCAATGGTCGAAGATTCAGAAGGCATTATCCATCATGATCCTGTTAAGATACAAGAAGTATTTATCTCTTATTATCGCAACCTATTTAATGATAATCATGAGATCTCAGATGAGGAATACAATGTTTTCTCTAGTTTGCAGCCCAGGGTAACTGAGGATATGAATCTACACCTGACAAGTATGGTAACAGAGGAGGAGATTCAAATGGCTTTACAACATACTAATAAAGACAAGGCTCCTGGACCAGATGGATTCACAGGTCACTTCTACAAAGCTCATTGCTCCATTCTTAAAGACTCAGTCAAAGCCTACATTCACCATTTTTTTGAACAAGGTACTTTACATCTGGGAATTAATCATACTAACTTATGTTTAATCCCTAAGATAGCCAATTCAATTAATCCAAAAGACTTCAGACCCATTAGCTTAGCAAATGTAGCGTATAAGCTAATCTCAAAAATTCTAGCCACTAGACTGAAACCACTCCTTCACAGAATTATCTCTGTAAACCAATCAACCTTCATTCAAGAGAGGAAAATAACTGATAATATTCTGATTGCTCAAGAGCTAATTCACTCTCTGACAACCAAGAAACGTAAATCCCCATCAGTAGCCTTAAAGCTAGACATTACCAAAGCTTTTGACAAGGTTAAATGGAACTTTCTCATGTTCATGTTACAAAAGTTGGAGTTTTCAGACAAGTGGTGCTTATGGATATATACATGTATTTCTTCCCCAACTTACTTTGTCTTGTTGAATGGGACCCTTTTTGGTCATATCAAACCCACAAATGGCTTAAGACAAGGGGACCCTATTTCCCCATACTTATATCTAATCGTTTCAGAAGGGTTATCATATCTCTTGCAAGATCTGGTCAGCAAAACAAATAGTTGGATTCAAAGAAAGTAGAGGTGGCCCTTCCATCTCCCACCTCTTCTTTGCAGATGACGACCTTATATTTACAAGGGCTTATGATCAGGATTGCAGAGCTTTAAAGAATATACTGCACATCTATGGGAAACTATCAGGGCAATGTGTTAACTTCCAAAAGTCCTCAGTTATCTTTAGTAAGAACTGTGCTCTAGGAGCACAAAGAATGGTTCTGCATATAACCAGGGTAAGACAGTATGGAGGCACACATCAGTACCTGGGAATGCCTGAATCTATAGGGAGAAACAAACATGACACTTTTGCTTATATATTACTGAGAATCTAGATGAAGATGAAGAATTGGACAACTAAATTTCTCTCTCATGCTGGTAGAGAAACTTTGCTTAAGTCAGTTGTCACTGCTATCCCAACTTACTTAATGTCCTGTTTCATCCTTCCATCCTTGCTTATTAATAAGATCACAAGCCTTATGCGAAAGTTTTGGTGGAAATCAACAATTGAAGGTCATGGTATTAACTGGATTTCTTGGAAAAAGCTTATGCAACCTAAAGACAGTGGGGGAGTGGGTTTTAAAGACCTAGAAGCTTTCAACACAGCACTTTTAGCCAAGCAAGGCTGGAGAATCATAAATGAGCCGGATCTTCTACTCAGCCAGGTCTACAAAGCCAAATATTTCCCAAAAACAGCTTTATTTGATTCAGAATATAAACCAGGGCATAACTATGCATGGAAAAGTATTCACCGTGGCATTCAACTGCTGAAAACAAATACACATTGGATGATTGGTGATGGTAAAACAGTCAGAATTTGGCAGGATAGGTGGTTACCCAAACTATCTTACTCACTAGCTACTCTTCCCCCATTCCCAGTGGATACATATCAAACAGTCTCTTCCCTAATTTCACCATCAGGATCTTGTTGGGACTTCACTATGGCATCACAATCTCTTGTTCCTGAGGATTATAATGTCTTATCTACTCTACACCCTTCATGTGTTGGAGTCAAAGATAAACTTATTTAGGAATACTCCCCTTCTGGGGATTACTCTGTCAAATCTGGCTATAGAAGAATCTTGCATCAGAGTACTCCATTTGAGATCTTCCCCTCAGAGGCCATCTCTGTTTCACGTGCTATCTGGTCTTTGGATGTGCAACCAAAACTTAAACATTTCTTGTGGAGGTTGCTGCATAATGGATTGGCTGTGGGTGTTGAGTTAGCAAAGAGACAAATAGTTTTTGATCAAACTTGTTATCTCTGTGGAGAGCAACCAGAATTAGTTGAGCACTTATTCTTCAAGTGTAGAGTGGCACGAGAAGTTTGGGATCTTTCCCCTTTAAAGCCAGCCTACCATAGATCTTACTACGACCTTTCAAGATTTTCTAAAGCCATCAATGCAATCTCATAATGATTCTGAATTTGCAGTTCACCTCTTATGGAGAATCTAGAAATTCAGAAATAATATGGTTTTTAAGGGTATCAAACGTGGAATACCAGATATTATTAACTTGGCTATAGCATCTTATAAAGAATGGCAATCCTTGCCTTCAAAAACTCAAAACAATTTCCAAGAAAAACTATTGTCCCCTCCAAATCCATTACAAAGATTGCCTTCATGTTCTAATAATCTTATAATGTTCACAGATGCTTCATGATCAATACTCAAGACAGAATTGGAGTTGCTTGGCTCCTTACAAATGGAGTAGATGTATAGGCATATGGTTCACGCTCAGCTGTTCCAATGGAGACTGTCTTTCAAGCTGAAACTTATGGAGTTCTCGAAGCCATCATCTCAACTAACATACTTGGCTTCAAGGATTTTCAGGTTCACAATGATAATGCACAGTTAATGTCGTTGTTGTAACGTTTCTATGCTTCTGGAACTTCTACTCACCTTCGATATGGTTCAGCTACTATCCTACTGCAAGACATACTTCAAGCTAGTCATAATTCGGTTATCTTTTTTGCATATGTACCTAGATGTTTTCTAACTTTTGTAGACAGATTAACTTCGTAAGCTCGTCATTATAACTCTCCTCCTCTTGTTAAACTTCTATCTCAATAAATTTTATATTTCAGCCAAAAAAATAATTATGTTTTCCTTTAATAAATGTCGAACATGTGATAACAAATCAATCTTAGACCTTATAGGATGTTCTTCTATGCGATGTAGATGAATCTACCTTAGAACTAGAACAAACAAAAGAATTACCTCGTAAAGAAACAAAACCAAAAGCATTTTGTAAATCCAGTATATATAAGTTCCCAATTTGACTATCTTGACTAATTGTCAATTTCTGATTAAGAGCATGGATAACACATACATTATAAGTGAAGCTAACTTTAGAATTTTATCGTTTAGTTCAAACCTCACCCTAATCAAGATAAATTTAAATTAAGGAATATAAAGAACATCATGGAGAGACAAAGAATTATGTATTTGAGTAAAGCATATGCCCTTAATTTCAACATTGTGACCATTAGGAAGGGTAACATGTGTTTGAACAAGACTTTTATATTCTAAAAACATTAATTTATCTCGAGTGATATGGTGTGTTGTTCCTAAATCTGTAACCCAAATTCTAAGAGACACATCTTTCTAATAACATATAAATTGTTAACATGTCATAATATGTGAGATAGTAAAGAGGAAGAAAAGTACCAAATACTTATGAGATAATTGGTAAAGAATTTGAAGTTGAGGTATAAGGTTTCTCAAGATTTGATGATCTGCTATAAACATGTAGTTTAGAACTAAGTAAGAAATCAATGATTGAACATGTTCTTTGTACATATTCTCATTCCAATCTTCTATATCATCTTCTTCTCAAGTCTGAGTTGAGTTTGTAGATGCCAAAACTATATAGCCACCTTTAGTTACTTTCTTTCGTTTGCATGGATATCCAGGAGGATACACATAGAATTTATAACATTTATCAACCACTTGTCCAGTCTTGAGACAATGTGAACATTTTGGTTTTTGAGTACCTCCTTAGGTAAACATCATACTAGGATTATCATGTAAAAATACATTTGCTTAAAATTCCAAAGGAACATATTGTATAGATGATGAGTTGTTTGATCTTTAACTTTCATCATGATCTAACATATTGTAGATATCACTCGAATCAGGTTTTTGTTTCATGTTGAGAATATGACCACATATATCACTGTAATTATCCTTAAGCCCATAAAAAAATGAATTACATGACTTTCTCTGCGTCTTTAAGAAATTATTTAACCTAATTACAATCACAGATTTTCTAGACCTTGTGTTTTCCAGTTTTTCCCAACTAGTTTTCTTCTTCGTATAGTAAGTAGAAAGATCAAGTTGTTCTTGCTTGAGAGACATCACAACCTGTTCAATTCTACATTTTCTTGGCATATTATCAACTTTATATATGATGTATAGATCATTCCACATCTCAAATTCATCTTGATTATACAATATACTATCATAGATTTCTCGATGAACAACATTTAAATTCAAGAATTAATCATACTGTTGCATCAACTCCAGATTTTGAAAACAAAATCATCGTTATGTGATGTGATTCTAAGGCGCATAGTCCGGAGAAGAACCATCAGCCGGGGTTAAATATCTTTCTTCGTCTGCCTGCAGAGTGAGGGCATCTTCAGGGATAGTTCTTTCGGCGGTAGGAGTTTCACGAATGTGTGAAAAAGAGGAGAAATTTGCAAATAAAGTGTGAGATTTACCTTTGCTAATAATAAGAAGTGAAATCCCTAAAGAAAGACGGTTAGTATTTAAAGCAAAAAGACAAAACCCAAGAGTCCCCATCATTAAACCTACGACGTAGGGGCGGGCGTGGTAGGATCCACTTGGAAAAAGTGGTTTTTCGTATATTGAAAGATTGCCTCGAGGGATGTCAAGTGACATCACGACGTTTCGAATTTCCATCTCGGATCCAACCGCTCAGGTTCGCACCGAACTCCTAGAGACAAGCTTCGCTACGCCAGAGGGGGGGGGGACATACTGTTGATACCGATGTTGTCACCTCGATCAAGGACCCGAACTGAAGATTCAACTCAGCGTGTCCAATGATGGATATATCGACGAAGTCATGGGCCCCCAACTCATGAGGAATGAGTTGGGCCTAAACATGCCCAAACCAAAGTCACCGATCAAAGACAAGGACACATCGGTCAAGAGGCGTTTACACAGATTAATGAATATATTATTTGTGAGATAATTTCAAATATTGTTAAGGAATGTTTCCTGATATTTAGGAGAATATTGTGTAACCTTAAATAGGGGATTCCATGGTTATGTTTAGGCATTCAAATACATATACAAAAAGAACAATAAAATAAGAGAAAATTCTTTCAATTTATTCTTGAGTTTAAACTCTTGTTCAACAAATCTTCAAATTCCTATTATTGGAATATTTTACTACACGTGATTAAATTCTCAACCCCTATAAGTTTCATGATATTTCTTTGTTGATACTTACTTGAATTAACAGCGATGTATGTTCATTACTTTTATCTATTTTATTTTGTAAGTTTATAACTCATATTTATGGTATTTTATATAGAAACAGAATATGTTGAAGAATTTAATATTAATAAATTAAATGTTTTCTCTAATTGGATAAACCAAAACATTTCAATGTACTTACAAAAAAAATTGACTAACCCAATGAATTAAGTTAACTAATTGACTGAACCAACTCTATACAATTTATATTCCCCCTCTGAAATTGCCTAAAAAATATGAAGACTCATCTTCGATATGATATATCGAAAAACAAAGAGATGTAAAGCCTTAGTGAGAACATACGTAAGCTGTCTATCTACGCCAACATTTATAGTTTTAACCAATGTTTTGAAAACAGAACCGGCAACCGAACCGAAAATTTTTTCGGATCGTGGATCAATGTGGTTCGACTAGGTTCGATCGGGTTTAATTATTTTATTAAAATATTATATATATATATATATATTTATAGCAATAAAATAAAATTTTCTAATTTAATCCATACAAATAATATAATAATCTAGATCATAAATTAATAATAGTAAAAAGCATAATATATGTCACAAAAGAAGAATAAAATATTAAATTGTGTTTGCATACATTATACATTTACAAAAATCTAAAAATTTAACGTATTATACATGTATACACTTACCTAATATATATCACAAAAGAAGCATAAAATGTTAAATTGTATTTTTATACATATACACATTGAATAAATTATAAAATAAAACATTTTATAATATATATATATATATATATAGTGAACCGGGGTTGAACCAACCGGGATAAACCTCCAGTTTGCGGTTCAACCCAGTTCGACCCCTTATCCAGTCTGGGTTTAAAAACAGTGGTCTTTACTAAACATGCTTCTATCACCTCTATAATCGTATGACAATCCATCTCAATAAGTTTAGTAATATAAGTTATTAAAATATGTTATCTTTATAATAATCTAAGTTATCAAAATATCTAAAGTCTATTTATCAATTTTAATTAATTTGGATTACACATTTAATAACATTTAATATTTGGTTATAATTTCTTATAACCAAAAATAAATTAAAAATGTTATCTTTTGAAATAATGTAAGTTATTAAATTATGTAAATATTTTAAAAATGTTATCTTTATAATAATATGTTAATCAGTCTTAATATGTTTAGTCTCCTCATGAGATACTTGATTGCTTGCAATATGCAGAGCAACTATATTATCTCAATAAAGATTTTCAAAAGATGATATTCAGGAACCTTATTTGTTGACTTTTTATAAGGGGAAGTATTGCCTAACACCATAGTTTGTAATTTACTAATTAAAAATGGCAGTTAAAACACAATGACCCAAAAACTCCAATGGTACACCCGATTGAAAAATAAAAGCTTTAGTAACTTTTTAAAAATGTTGATATTTTCTCTCTACCAAAAATGCCTATTCAAGAGATTATGGACATGAATGAAAAGCTTTATTCCTTTATGCAAGTAGAAATAAGTTAAGTTCAATTCATTGGTATTATAAGATCTAAAATAACAAACCTTAATGTTATATTGAGTTTCAACTATATAAATATAGTTTAGAAAAACTGTTAAAATATAAAAGTTTTTTCTAAGCATATAAACTCAAGTTGCATGACTGAAATTATCCACAATAGTCCAGAAATACTTAAATCCTTATTTTATAAAAACAAACTAAGGACTCCAAGTATATATATGAACTAATTCAAAAAGTTTTGCACACATTTTTTTAATGTAAAAGAAATATGCTTTTTGTTTAGAAAGATGACAAATGAGAAAATGAGTATTAGTTTTATTATGTTTTCCTTTAATAAATGTCGAACATGTGATAACAAATCAATCGTAGACCTTAAAGGAATGTTCTTCTATGCGATGTAGATGAATCTACCATAGAACTAGAACAAACAAAAGAATTACCTCGTAAAAAAACACAACCAAAAGCATTTTGTAAATCCAGTATATATAAGTTCCCAATTTGACTAACTTGACTAATTGTCAATTTCTGATTAAGAGCATGGATAACACATGCATTATAAGTGAAGCTAACTTTAGAATTTTATCGTTTAGTTCAAACTTCACCCTAATCAAGTTAAATTTAAAATCAGGAATATAAAGAACATCATGGAGAGACAAAGAATTAGTTATTTGAGTAAAGCATATGCCCTTAATTTCAACATTGTGACCATTAGAAAGGGTAACATGTGTTTGAACAAGACTTATATTCTAAAAACATTAATTTATCTCGAGTGATATGGTGTGTTGCTCCTAAATCTGTAACCCAAGTTCTAAGAGACACATCTTTCTAATAACATATAAATTGTTAACATGTCATAATATGTGAGATAGTAAAGAGGAAGAAAAGTACCAGATACTTGTGAAATCATTGGTAAAGAATTTGAAGTTGAGGTATAAGGTTTCTCAAGATTTGATGATCTGCTATGAACATGTAGTTTAGAACTAAGTAAGAAATCAATGATTGAACATGTTCTTTGTACATATTCTCATTCCAATCTTCTATATCATCTTCTTCTCAAGTCTGAGTTAAGTTTGTAGATGCCATAACTATATAGCCACCTTTAGTTACTTTCTTTCGTTATCATGAATATCCAGAAGGATATCCATAGAATTTATAACATTTATCCACCACATGTCCAGTCTTGAGACAATGTGAATATTTTGGTTTTTGAGTACCTCCTTAGGTAAACATCATACTAGGATTATCATGTAAAACTACATGTGCTTAAAAAGCCAAAGGAACATATTGTATAGATGATGAGTTGATTGATCTTTAACTTTCATCATGATCTAACATATTGTAGATATCACTCAAATTAGGTTTTTGTTTCATGTTGAGAATATGACCACATATATCACTGTAATTATCATTAAGCCCATCAAAAAATGAATTACATGACTTGTCTCTGCATCTTTAAGCAATTATTTAACCTAATTACAATCATAATGCTTAGATTTTCTAGACCTTGTGTTTTCTAGTTTTTCCCAACTAGTTTTCTTCTTCGTATAGTAAGTAGAAAGATCAAGTTGTTCTTGCTTGAGAGGCATCACAACCTGTTCAATTCTACATTTTCTTGGCAGATTATCAACTTTATATATGATGGATAGATCATTTCACATCTTAAATTCATCTTTATTATACAATATACTATCATAGATTTCCCGATGAACAACATTTAAATTCAAGAATTAANTCTTGGCAGATTATCAACTTTATATATGATGTATAGATCATTTCACATCTTAAATTCATCTTGATTATACAATATACTATCATAGATTTCCCGATGAACAACATTTAAATTCAAGAATTAATCATACTGTTGCATCAACTCCAGATTTTGAAAACAAAATCATCGTTACGTGATGTGTTTCTAAGGCGCACAGCCCTGAGAAGAACCCTCGGCCGGGGTTAAATATCTTTCTTCGTCTGCCTGCAGAGTGAGGGCATCTTCAGGGATACTTCTTTCGGCAGTAGGAGTTTCAAGAATGTCTGAGGCCATTGAAAATTTAAGAAAAAAAATTCAAAGATCTATTTGGGAAAAAAGGAGAAATTTGCGAATAAAGTGTAAGATTTACCTTTGCTAATAATGAGAAGTGAAATCCGTAAAGAAAGACGGTTAGTATTTAAAGAAAAAAGACAAAACCCAAGAGACCCCATCATTAAACCAACGACGTAGGGGCGGGCGTGGTAGGGTCCACTTGGAAAAAGTGGTTTTTCGTATATTTAAAGATTGCCTCGAGGGATGTGAAGTGACATCACTACGTTTTGAATTTCCATCTCGGATTCAACCGCTCAGGTTGCGCACCGAACTCCTAGAGACAAGTTTCGCTACGCCAGAGGGGGGGGGGGGGAAACATACTGTTGATACCCATGTTGTCACCTCGATCAAGGACCCGAGCTGAAGATTCAACTCAGCGTGTCCAATGATGGATATATCGACGAAGTCATGGGTCCCCAACTCTTGAGGAATGAGTTGGGCCTAAACAGGCCCAAACCAAAGTCACCGATCAAAGACAAGGACACATCGGTTAAGAGGCGGTTACACATATTAGTGAGTGTATTATTTGTGAGATAATTTCAAATATTGTTAAGGAATGTTTCTTGATATTTAGGACAATATTGTGTAACCTTAAATAGGGGATTTCATGGTTAAGTTTAGGCATTCAAATACATAAGAGAAAATTCTTTCAATTTATTCTTGAGTTGAAACTCTTGTTCAACAAATCTTCAAATTCCTATTATTGGAATATTTTACTACACGTGATTAAATTCTCAATCCCTATAAGTTTCATAATATTTCTTTGTTGATACTTACTTGAATTAACAGCGATGTATGTTCTTTACTTTTATCTGTTTTATTTTGTAAGTTTATAACTCATATTTATGGTATTTTATATAGAAACATAATTTGTTGAAGAATATAATACTAATAAATTAAATGTTTTCTCTAATTGGATAAAACAAAATATTTCAATGTACTTATATAAAATTGACTAACCCAATGAATTAAGTTAACTAATTGACTAAACCAATTCTATACAATTTATATTCCCCTCAAGTTGGAATTGCCTAAAAAATATGAAGACTCATCTTCGATATGATATATCAAAAAACAAAGAGATGTAAAGCCTTAGTGAGAACATACGTAAACTGTCTATCTACGCCAACAATTATAGTTTTAAATAATGTTTTGAAAACAGAACCGACAACCGAACCGAAAATTTTTTCGGATCGTGGATCAATGTGATCCGACTAGGTTCGATAGGTTTAATTATTTTATTAAAATATTATATATATATATATAGCAATAAAATAAAATTTTCTAATTTAATCCATACAAAGAATAAAATAATCTAGATCATAAATTAAAAATAGTAAAAAGCATAATATATGTCACAAAAGAAGAATAAAATATTAAATTGTGTTTGCATACATTATATATTTACAAAAATCTAAACATATTACGTATTATACATTTATACACTTACCTAATATATACCAAAAAAGAAGCATAAAATGTTAAATTGTATTTTTATACCTATACACATAGAAAAAATTATAAAATAAAACATTTTATAATATATATATATATATATATATATATATATATATATGTATAGTGAACCGGGGGTGAACCAACCAGGANACCTCCGGTTTGCGGTTCAACCCAGTTCGACCCCTTATCCAGTCCGGGTTTAAAAACACTGGTCTTGACTAAACATGCTTCTATCACCTCTCTAATCTTATGACAATCCATCTCCATAAGTTTAGTAATATAAGTTATTAAAATATGTTATCTTTATAATAATGTAAGTTATCAAAATATGTAAATTCTATTTATCAATTTTAATTATTTTGGATTACACATTTAATAACATTTAATATTTTGTTATAATTTCTTATAACAAAAAAAAATTAAAAATGTTATCTTTTGAAATAATGTAAGTTATTAAATTATGTAAATATTTTAAAAATGTTTTCTTTATAATAATGTGATAATCATTCTTAATATGTTTAGTCTCCTCATGAGAGACTTGATTGCTTGCAATATGCAGATCAACTATATTATCTCAGTAAAGATTTTCAAAAGATGATATTCAGGAGCCTTATTTGTTGACTTTTTATAAGGGGAAGTATGGCCTAACACCACCGTTTGTAATCTACTGATTAAAAAATGGCAGTTAAAATACAATGACCCAAAAACTCCAATGGAACACCCTATTGAAACATAAAGGCTCTAGTAACTTTTTAAAAATGCTGATATTTTCTCTCTATCGAAAATGTCTATACAGGAGATTATGGACATGAATGAAAAGCTTTTATTCCTTTATGCAAGTAGAAATAAGTGAAGTTCAATTCATTGGTATTATAAGATCTAAAATAACAAACCTTAATGTTATATTGAGTTTCAACTATATAAATATAGTTTAGAAAAACTGTTCAAACATAAAAGTTTTTTCTAAGCATATAAACTCAAGTTACATGACTGAAATTATCCACAATAGTTCAAAAATACTTAAATCCATATTTTATAGAAACAAACTAAGGACTCCAAGTATATATATGAACTAATTCAAAAGGTTTTGCACACATATTTTTTCTTAATGTAAAAGAAATATGCTTTTTGTTTAGAGAGATGACAAATGAGAAAATGAGTATTAGTTTTATTGTGTTTTCCTTTAATAAATGTCGAACATGTGATAACAAATCAATCTTAGACTTTAAAGGATATTCTTCTATGCAATGTAGATGAATCTACCTTAGAACTAGATCAAACAAAAGAATTACCTCGTAAAGAAACACAACCAAAAGAATTTTGTAAATCCAGTATATATAAGTTCCCAATCTGACTACCTTGGCTAATTGTCAGTTTCTGATTAAGAGCATGGATAACACATGCATTATAAGTGAAGCTAACTTTAGAATTTTATCGCTTAGTTCAAGCCTCACCCTAATCAAGTTAAATTTAAAATCATGAATATAAAGAACATCATGGAGAGACAAAGAATTAATTATTTGAGTAAAGCATATGCCCTTAATTTCAACATTGTGACCATTAGGAAGGGTAACATGTGTTTGAACAAGACAATTATATTCTAAAAACATTAACTTATCTCGAGTGACATGGTGTGTTGTTCCTAAATCTGTAACCCAAGTTCTAAGAGACACATCTTTCTAATAACATATAAATTGTTAACATGTCATAATATGTGAGATAGTAAAGAGGAAGAAAAGTACCAGATACTTGTGAGATAACTGGTAAAGAATTTGAAGTTGAGGTATAAGGTTTCTCAAGATTTGATGATCTGCTATGAACATGTAGTTTAAAACTAAGTAAGAAATCAATGATTGAACATGGTCTTTGTACATATTCTCATTCCAATCTTCTATATCATCTTCTTCTCAAGTCTGAGTTGAGTTTGTAGATGCCAAAACTATATAGCCACCTTTAGTTACTTTCTTTCGTTTGCATGGATATCCAGGAGGATACCCATAGAATTTATAACATTTATCCACCACATGTCCAGTCTTGAGACAATGTGAACATTTTAGTTTCTGAGTACCTCCTTAGGTAAACATCATACTAGGATTATCATGTAAAACTACATGTGCTTAAAATGCCAAAGGAACATATTGTATAGATGATGAGTTGATTGATCTTTAACTTTCATCATGATCAAACATATTGTAGATATCACTCAAATCAGGTTTTGGTTTCATGTTGAGAATATGACCACATATATCACTGTAATTATCATTAAGTCCATCAAAAAAATGAATTACATGACTTGTCTCTGCGTCTTTAAGCAATTATTTAACCTAATTACAATCACAATGCTTAGATTTTCTAGACCTTGTGTTTTCCAGTTTTTCCCAACTAGTTTTCTTCTTCGTATAGTAAGTAGAAAGATCAAGTTGTTCTTGCTTGAGAGGCATCACAACTTGTTCAATTCTATATTTTCTTGGCAGATTATCAACTTTATATATGATGTATAGATCATTCCACATCTCAAATTCATCTTGATTATACAATATACTATCATAGATTTCCCGATGAACAACATTTAAATTCAAGAATTAATCATACTGTTGCATCAACTCCAGATTTTGAAAACAAAATCATTGTTATGTGATGTGATTCTAAGGTGCAACACTCAAGGAGCAAATGAGATAATTACTGAAGTTGATGATGCATTGCTTAAACCAGGGAATGCTATGGAGATTTAACAAAGGCCAAAGATAAGAGTTAGACTACAAATATTGTTAGAGCTATTTCATTAATTTTGAGTTATTCTTGGAACCTTTCGATGAATCTGGTTTAGATGTGATAAATTCAACTATCTTATGCATCCAAACCATTGATCAACAATTGGATTAGGGATTGCAACGGTACTCTTTTCACAGACTTGATTTTATCCCATTGAGTTATTCAAGTTTGGTTTTTAATGAGGAAATTGGTTCACCACCTAATTGTTAAATTTTTTGATCATGAAGACCAAGGCTAAGACACAACTCGGATGCTTAAAAACGAGCCTTCTTCTCAAATGTGTTCAAATTTTTGTATATATTGTGAGTTTAGAAGTCTAAGAGTCATTTTTTCCTTTATAGGTAAGGTCACGCCATTTGGAGAACATTAAGCAAGTTTTTGAGTAAAAGATTGTTCTCTATTTTCTAAGTGATTCAGATTCAGCTAAGGCGTGATTCCAGAGCAAATATCTTGGTAGAGTGATTCTCAAAGGCCTATATGGTTCTCGGATGTGATATTCTTGAATTCTCTATCTAAACTTCAAAGGATCTACATCCCTTTGTTGTTTACCACGTCCATAACCATTCACCTTCACTTAAACATTCCATTCCATTGTTTCAGCTCAGATCAATATATATTCCACCTTCAAAGCATCGATCATCAAGGGAGGATCATATCATCTGGTATCAAAGCACTAGGAAATGTCCCTTAAAACTATATACATTATGATCCTGTTTTTTTTTCTTCTTTTAATCAATAGTTTCGTTTTGGATGAAAAACTTCATGAATATGAATATGAATGGTTGATTTCATGAAAAAACTTGTTGTTTTAATATGAAATCAGGTTTAGAATTCGAAAGAACACATTTTAAACTCATAGCGAATTTTATAACAAGTTTTAGACTGTGACTAATCATATTCTAGGATTGTTTGAATTATGTGCATGTTAAATTCTTTTTTGAATTGTGATCATTTGAATTACAAATAGAGTCTATTTTGTTTTGAATCTCATTGCTTGACACTCGTGTTTGTTCTGTTTCACTAGTCTCAAGTAAAATCTGATTTAAAACAAATTGTTTGGGTCTTTTCTTATGTTTACTTTAACCATTTATTTGTGTTTTATTTTGTAAGAAACAATGACTGAAGATGGTGGGGAATGATCTGAAAGAAATAAACTACTTTTTGAGGCTATAACTTCCAAACTGAAGCAGCTCATGGACAAAATACTTAATGATCAGTTTGATGCATTTAGGAAAGAGCTTAATTCACCCTCTAGCCATGATATTGGTCAATGTAAACAAAGAAGGCATAACATAGAGATTTTTTAGCATATTTTATTATGAAGAAAGAAGTAGTGCTCCAAACCATTCTCTTAAAAATAGAAGGAGAGCTAGAGAAGTTAGATGGCCCAGAAAAAAAATCTTGAAGATATTAAGCTAAGGATTCCATTTTTCCATAGAACTTCTGATGTTATTGCATATCTGGAATGGAAAACCAAGATTGAGCTAGTGTTCAATTGTCACAATTTACTGAAGCTGAGAGTGTCAAGGTGGTTGCCACTAAATTTTATGATTACGCTTTAAGCTAGTGAGAACAACTTATGATAATTAGAAAAAGAACTGATGAATTTCCAATCAACACTTGGAATGAGATGAAAAAAATAATGAGAAGAAGATTTGTTCTTATTCATTATGAAATGTAACTTCATTAAAGGTTGAGAAATCTGGTCCAAGGCACTAGAAAGGTAGAGGAGTATTTTCAGGAACTGAAATTCTTCTAATGAAGGCTAACATAATGGAAGGTTGTGAAACTAGTATATCCATATTTATTGGTGGATTAAATAGAGATATCCAAGACCACTTAGAGCTACAACATTTTGAAGATCTAGATGAAGTAATGCATAAGGTTGTACTCATTCAACAACAAATGAAAAGGAGAGCTTCTACTAAATCAAGTTATGGGGCTAGAAACTCTGAACCAAGCTATTCAAGACATAGTAAACTTATTTACAATAAACCAGTTTAGCCGAATATTACTCCAAAGGCAGAAGAAATATTTAATTCGTTTCTCTCTGGATAAAGGAAATGAAGTAGTTAATGCTACTAGATCCAGATATGTCAAATCCTATAAGTGCAGTAGCTAATGCTACTAGATCCTGATATGTCAAATGCTACAAGTGTCACGAAATAGGCCATTATGCTTATGAATGCACTAACAAGAAGGTGATGGTGTTGCAGGAAAATGGGGAGTATGAATATGAAGATGAAACTCAAGAGGTTAAGTCCTCTTTTGATGAGGTTGAAGAAGAACCACTTATTGCGAATTTACTTGTTACAAGAAGATTTCTAAGTCTGCAAGATAAGAAATATGAACAAGGATAGAGAGAGAATATGTTTCATACTAAGTGTATGTATGGTGCACAACAAGTTGTGTACCTTAATTATTGATAGTGGAAGTTACACTAATGTAGCTAATACTACATTGGATTTAAGTGTATGTTTTACTTGTTACAAGAAGATTTCTAAAGTCTGCAAGATAAGAAAGATGAAAAAGGATAGAGAGAGAATATGTTTCATACTAAGTATATGGTGCACAACAAGTTGTGTACCTTAATTATTGATTGTGAAAGTTGCACTAATGTAGCTAATACCACTATGGTACAAAAGTTGGATTTGAAAACCACAAAGCATCCCAAACCTACATACTACAATGGATGAATGATAGTGGAAACATGCAAGTCAAAAATCAAGTGCTTTTACCATTAAGGATAGGAAAGTATGACTACAACATTATGTGTGATGTCTTACCTATGGAGGTTGGTCACATTCTGTTAGACAATACATGGCAATCAGATAGAAAGGTTATTCAGTGATAGATATACCAACAAGCATTCATTTGAGATGAATGGAAAGAAGATCACGCTACTGCCTCTTTTTCTCCACAAGAGGTACACAAAGATCAACTGCGACTTAAGTAACAAAAAAACATGCTAAACATGTTTTAAAACCATATAATTTCTTTTAAGGCTAGTGAGGTAAAGAAAAGCTATACATTTTAACCAGCCTATGCTTATGTTTGTTTACAATGAAGTTTTGACTAATTTAACTAATCCTCCAAAGGCTTTGCCAAGTGAAATTGAATTTCTTTTGCAAGACTTTAGTGATACATTTCTAGAAGATAATCTCATAGGATTTCCCTCCAACCGAGGCATAGAACATCAAATAGATTTCGTTTGAGGATCTAATTTACCCAATAGAGTAGCTTATAGAACAAATCATTTATAAACTAAAAAGCTACAAAAACAGGTGGATGAGAGAATGAAAAAGGGTCATACCCGGGAGAACATGAGTCATTGTGTTGTATCAGTGCTTTTGGTACCTAAAAAGGATGGCACATGGAGAATTCGGGTAGATTGTAGGGCTATTAACAATATTATTGTTAAGTACAGACCTCCCATTTATTGGTTGGATGACATGCTCGATGAGCATCATGGATCTACTATCTTTTCTAAGCTAGATCTCAAGAGTGGTTACCACGAGATGAAAATAAAAGAAGGGGATGAATGGAAGACAACCTTTATGACAAAAATGGGTTATATGATTGGTTGGTTATGCCATTTGATCTTACTAATGCATTTAGAACTTTTATGAGATTGATTTATCATGTTCTTAAGGCGTTTATATAAATATTTGTAACAATATACTTTGATGATATTCTGATTTACAGCAAAACTTAGGAGAGCATGTTAGTCATATTAAATATGTTTTAGATGTTCTAAGAAAGGAGAATTTGTATGCTAATTTTAAGAAATGCACCTTTTCGAACTGATAATGTGGTTTTTTGGGTTTCACTATAGAAGAAAATGGAGTGTAAGTAGATGAGGAAAAGTTAAAGCCATTAAGGATTGGACAACTCCCACTGAATGAGGTAAGAAGCTTTGATGGAATAGCTAGATTCTACAAAATATTTATCAAGGATTTTAGCATTATAACATCTAACCAAAGTTTTTAAGAAGGATGTAGGATTCAAATGGGGGCCAGCACAGGAGAATGCATTTCAGACCTTAAAGGAAAACTAACTCATGCACCCTTATTGATATTACCTGAATTTCTAAAAACTTTTGAGATTGAGTGTGATACCTCATGTATAGGAATTGGGGCTTTATTGATGTAAGATAAATATCCTATAGCCTTTATCAGTGAGAAACTTGGAGGATCCAATCTCAACTATCTTACATATGTCAAGGAGTTGTATTCCTTAGTTAATGTTGGATTTTGAGAGTTTATCTCATGAAGATTGTGAAGAGAATGAGAGAATGACTAACCAAGATTGAGAGAGATTTAGAGAGATTGAGTATTATTGAAGTGAGTTTTAGTCTTCTTAAGGTTACAAGAGGAGCATTAGCTCATTTAAATAGATTTTATATCAAAACCCTAAAAGCTAGATACATTGAATCTAGACACATAATTTGAAATTTGAATTTTGGCTCCAAAGACCAAGTTTGAATCTTGGCTCCAAAGTCAAACTTTAACTAGCATGTGCAATGGCTTAGAGGATCACCTTAACTTTGCGCATGCTGGAACATTCTTCTTTTCTTCAGGGTTGATGACCTATTTTTGCATATTTCTTGAAGTCTCTTCTTTTGCCCATTCCTAGATTGTACTGATTTTGCACATCCGGAGTACACTAATTTTTCACATCCCATAATCTTGACTTGGCCTCACATTCAAGTCTCCGAACTTTGTTAATTTTGCACATCTTTTTATTTTACCCTAATTTTGCAAATCTCCTGAAAATGGCTAAGGGTGTTTTGTGAATCTTTGATTGTGATGAGATCTTTATCTTCTTCATTTGAGATCTTGATTTTAACACTCCTTCTCAAGCTTAACTCAATGGAATTGGTTAAGTTTGGAACCAAGAAGATCTACCTCATTAAAAACCTTAATGAAAAAAACCTCATGGGATAAAACTTTACTAAGGAAAAAAGAGTATAAATCCTCAAGGTTTAGAAGATTCTTAAATTCGGCCAAGTCCTTTATATATTTTAACTTAGATTTTTCCATTATCTTTATTCTTGTGTCTACTTCGAATATATTAAAGTGAAACATATCTTCTTCTTGTAGCTCATTCTTTGTTGTGGTTTTACCCTAATCTTCAATTTTGGTAGATTCTGTCCTTTTGGAATGTCTATCTTAAACAAACTATAACTATCCTGGTTTGGATGGAAACTGCACAACATTGAACATATGCACGAGACCGTTTTCTTATGCCTTCTTCAACTTAAAATGCTTGTAGCCTCTTCATCTAAATATTTGGTTTTGGTGAATACTTTTGGAGATTGTTCATTCTTCAGTATAGAGTCCAGAACATCTTCATTCATGTCAGTAACCCTCATGATTCGATCCGAAATTGCCTTGGAGTGCACATATATCTATTCTTTCCATTTCATAAAAAGGGATCTTCACATGCAATGCATTGCTTGATCCTTCTACATGGCAGCCTCTTGGACTCCCAAAATTCTAAGGCTCTTCAACTTGGATAATCACCTTCATTGAGGTCTTTTAAGTTCTTGACTTGAATTCTTCTTTTGTGCAATTGGATGATTCATCCTCATGGGGCTCTAACCGCCTTGTCTTTTTTGAACCTTTGGTTGATTCAACTCTATGGGGTTCTATCCTTCTTGCAAATAAAATTGGACCTTCTTTGAGATCTCTTCATCTATCTTTTAGGAATAATTACATGGGTATTTATAGTGAAAATACATGCTTAAAACCCTAATTACATTGTTTTAACCTAATGGGCCACGAGCTGGACAGCCCAGCTCGTCAGGTCGACCAATATAGCTTCTGTCTTCCTGGGCCCTTCTTCTTCGCCACGTCGGCGTCCAGTTGGGCCTTGGGTCGAAATGGGCTTTCATGGCAGGTGCCAAACCTAGTATCAACAGCTAGTCCCCCCCAGGTCGGCGATGAAGCTCCGAATCGGCGAATGACCTCCTGAATAAAGTGTATTTCGGCTCAAGTGCATTAAATGCTTCATAGGCTTTATTGAATCGTCGCTATAGGATTTATCGAATCGTCGCTATAGGCTTTATCGAATCATCGTCATAGGGGAAAGCTAAAGAGTCGCACCGCTTCAGTTTCCCATGCGCAATCATTATATGCCTCGGTAACCGTCATTTCTTCTGGGTATAAATACCCCATCGCTACTTCATATCTTCACTTTAAGTTTCAGAATTCCTTTTGCATGTAGAAAATCGCTCTCCCTTCTCTCTACTTTCTCTCTCTAGAATTTTAGCTCCGTGGTAATTAGGTCGGTAATTATGTCATCATCTCATACCAACTTTGCTGAGTCTTCTACTTCCCGCGACGACCTCCGTATTGACGAGGTAGAGGAGAACTTTGAAGAAAGAGTTCCCCAAGGCAACTGGGCTACTTATGATGACGACTTGACA